>CM060830.1:98070000-98270000 GCA_030762175.1 Metallyticus violacea | reverse complement strand
ATGATGAATCATTTATATAGAAATACTTGAGATAATGCCTCAACGAAAGAAAAGAAATGGAAGGTAAAAGAGAAAATGGGGGGGGGGGGGGTTGCAGGAGGATGATTGAGTTAGGAGGAGATAGATACGAACGGAAAAAGAAAATTGATATGTTAAGCAGCATGAACCAGTATTTTACCACAAATAGCTATGCATTTGTCTTGCACTGCCCGAATGTTTGTTTCACATATTTAAAACATTTAAAACATTCTGTTTACCCCTGTAACTGTCTAAACGCCATCTTTGATACATTTATATTATACTCTAACTGATGCCTTTCTTACAATATTCAGTTGCTAGGAGTTGGAATCAGAGGTGTTAATGTGAACTAGAAAAAACGAACAACTTTTTTTTTTTTATTCTTCTGGTAAAAACTTTAGATATCGAAATTCATTGAGCTATTATATGGGAAATACGTGACCTAAAACTGAAATATACATGTGGTGCTAAACACCAATTATACAAATAGATCCAAATTACTGACCATTCAAAGCAAAACTGATATTTTATATGTCAAGAAATTATATACTAGAGAGTATACATTTTAAGGTTCTTTATATTTTTCGTCAGGTTCTACAGGGTGGCCAAAAGTACAAAGGTGACCGAAGATGGTATACAAAATAAATCTTACACAAGAAAATGTTATACAGGATGTTTAATAGTCTGAAGGAGCCAAGACCATTGCACGAGTCCAATATTGTGCACGTGTTATGTTCAATGTGCATCTAGATCCTGAATATTTCCAACTAGAGTGGTCTCATGCATGTGTTACTTAGTGCTCACATCAATAAACAAAATGATAATTTTCTCGGCTGGAAAATACCGGATATGCACAGAGGCACTCATAGAACGTGACAGTGTGTCCTTCCATGGCATCATTGGTCCTACTTCAATGAGGGTGCACGTGAAAACAGACACAGAAATGTACAAGGAGCAAACTATTGAACTTTTCATAAGGATTTGAACACATTTTGTGCATTGAACGACCTTGATATGCTCAAACAAGTGTACCAACAAGATGGGGTGCCTGGTCATAGGAAGGGGCACCTACTCCTTAAACTATTTCCTGGTCGACTAATTACTAGATGCTCAGATTTTCTATATCCATCACAGAGACTTGATTTGTCTCTGTGGGGAATACTCAAAGAACAGTGTTTCATAACCATGCGTTTGTCTAAACATCGAAACAGTTCTACACAGTGTAACAAGGGAATAGTTTGATGCTATGGTTACTGGGATGTTAACCGTATATAATATGCCTTACACAACAGCAGAAAGCGTGTAGAACAAATCGTTGTGTATAAATTATTAATAAATTCTTTCGGTTACATTTTTTTGGGGGCCATCCCGTACTTCGAAAAAAATTTATTCAGATTGGCGACAAACTTAGGATTCTATAAGGGACTCCCATAAATGCACACATGGTACTTCGCTTCACATATACAGAGAGTGCCAAAAAATGTATACACACTTCAAGCAAAGAAAAACCTATGTTAACATAACAAAACTGAATTCACACAAACAGAAAATCATGAGCACTAATAATCTAGACTTTTACAGTTACAACAGTTGCTCAAAATACCCACCATGGGGTCAATAAGTACGTTGAACTACTGATTGAGCATCGTTTGCGACTGCAGCACATGCCGTTTCAATTTCTTCCCGAAGTGCTGACAGTGTAGCTGGCTTTCTACGGGATACAGCATCCTTAAGAGTCCCCCAAAGGTAGAAGTCCAACGGAGTTAAATCCGGAGAACGCGGTGGAAACTCAATCGGACCTCTTCGTCCTATTCAGTGCCTTGGATACTTCAAAATAGCTGCCCGCTGTTCAAACGATAATCTTGGCTCCATTTTGTTGTAGCAACGCTAGCATAACGTAATGTGAGTCACATCTGTTTTCAGAACATCATACGATAATCTTGGCTTCATTTGTTCATTGTTTATTTATCTGTCACGTAGCAACGCTATCATAATGTATGTGAGTCACATCTGTTTACAGAACATCATACTACACATTACTGTTGTTTTTCGGTCCAACTTTGAAATATATTAAATAGATATCTACTGTGAAAATGTGTATACATTTGTCACTCTCGGTAGATATATTATTACTATTATTCTCATAATATTCAGGTAATTATTAAACACTCATAAATATCTATTTTGTATCCTTAAAACATTTAAAGGAAACAAAGAAAGTGGAGTGGAGCTTCTCTGCTTTAAAGTTTAAAGGCTTAAATTACACATTGCGTGAATCGTGTGCTAGCAATCAATGTCGCGCTATAAAAAAGAAGGCAGTCCCCTTAAAGATTAATGCGTGATGAGCTGGTAATGAAGGTATACAAGTTGCACACCTCGTTGGCAGCATTTTAATGATGGGTATCATTGTGTCGTCATGCTATATTGAAGACAAAAGACGAACCAAGTTCAGACGTTTTAATTACTATGTAGGGCTTCAAATTATGACTTTCGCAGCAGGGACACTTTTTAATGCGTATAAACACAGTGTGTGTTTTTTTTCCCCTCCCTAAGGCTAATGGAGACATTCCTCACAGCAAATCATATGAATTATGTGGGCGTCATGATGACTTCATTGCCACAGAAAGTCAAGCCACTTGAGAGTTTTGGTATAACGAAAATAACATTAGGAGCTTTCGTGGCAAAAACTACTGCCGGGCATGCAATGCTCGTTCACAGGCTTGAGGAATAGACGAAGTACTTCTGTCTGAACCCCGTCCGAATTCAGCAAGCTACAATATAGACTTTCTTCGGCTGCAGATTCGGAATTCAAACCTCCGTACTAAAAACGTGGCATTTGCCGATACTTTCGGGATTTGTAGTTTATCCTTTACACGCACTTTTTGTGTACTATATTAGCGCACACAGCTTCAACAACTCATGAATTACTTTGCATTTATTGCTCCACTAAAAACTGATTATATCCTAGAAAGTGAGGTGAGCCCTTATTGCATTTCGCGGCTCATATATGGGTTTCTCGAGGTTAACATTTCCAATGTACGAGAGTAGGTCCATAAGTTTCCGGCCTCGCCGATAAGGACTATCACCTTCACAAAAGTCTTATCTGATATCATTACCATATTTGTTAAGTAAATAATTGCAACTGTAACTTCCGCTCCGCTGTGTTCAAATATACTTGCATAAAGAAGGCTATGTGTAGAAGATTGTGACATGTTCAAAAGGGAATATCAAGCTGTTATTAAGTTCTTCACAAAAGAAGGATTTGTTCCAAATGAAACTAAAGAGCGATTGCACAGTGTATATGGTGAAGCATCCCCTTCATAATATACCGTAAAAGAATGGGCTAAACTTTTTCGAATGGATACAGAAAGCATTGAAGACGAAGAGCGTGCAGGTCGGTCCTTGGACTGCTCACTCCTGAAAACATCGCTCGCTCTTGTGGAAGGAGAAATTATGGAAGACCGGCGACTCAAAGTTACAGAAATATCAGCAAGTTTGGGCCTTTCTAAAACAACAATCCTTCGAACTATTCATGATCATTAAAATGAGTAAGGTTAGTGCAAGCCTATACTTCTTTCCTCAGTCCAAAAGCACAACGAGTCATCTGTTGTCAGGCATTTTTGGAGATCTGCCGTAACGAGGAGAGAGAAGTTCTACAAACCATTGTTACAGGAGATGAAACTGTGGTGCTCTACTATGATCCCTTGTCCGAAAGAGAGTCAATGGAATGGGGTAAACCTGGCAAGGCACCGTCTCTAAAGGCCAAGCTCACTCACTCAACCAAGATCATGGCCACAATCTTTTGGCACTGTGAAGGAATACTCTTGGTTGTGAAGAAATGTGGCTTCAAGGAGATCGACCATCTACCCTACAGTGTATATCTAGCTCCCAGTGGCTATTTCCTCTTCTCAAAAGTCAAGAACGGCCTTCGAGGAAGGAAATTTAAATGTGACGAAGAAGTGATGGATGCTGTTTATGCCCATTTTGCAGACAGGACTTCTAACTATTTTTGGGGTGGGGATTGCAATGTTAATTCAAAGATGTGAGAAGTGTATTGCAATAAAGGGTAACTATATTGAAAAGCGAAGTAAGTTTTTGTCTTTATCATAACTAGAAAATTGTTAGGCTGGAAACTTATGGAGCTACTCACGTATAATGTATAACAGAGTTATTATGAGTGAAGTTCTGTGCCATTAATAGATTTTGAAATACAATATTGTTAACCACATGTTACATTGTTAAGTAACGTATAATTTCAATCAAAATCAACAGGGATCTATCGATAATATCTTTATATATTGATAGCTTATTTAATTTGCATTACAGTAGCATTCATTATCATGTACAAATAAATGAAACAAGTTTAGAAACATGTCAAAATCAACAGTATGCTGTTTTTCAGATATTATAAACAAGTAAACGGAGTCATCCAAAAGTTTATCAATGACGTAACAAAAAATATCCTTTCATGTCGGAAGATTTGGCCTGTTAAAGTGTTTTGTAAAAACTGTTTATTCAATTTGAATGGGCAGGATGCAGGAAAAATATGTAAAAGAATTTACCCCTAGAAAGGGGTCGAAAAATGGGCATCTTAAAAATAGGAACAAATACTGTTGGACGCTTCGTTGTGATGATGTAGGTGTTAACTTTAAAGCCGCAAATGTCTTTATGGACAATTAACAGAACTGAAAAAAACGCAAGAACTTGTCTGAAATAAAAAATTTTATTCAGAGGATCACATGCCGTAATTAATTAATTGAAGCTAAAGTGAAGTAATAGTTCATAAAACTTACCTAAGACTGCAGTTCTCAAAACGTACTACCACTTTCACGAAGACCTGTGCAAGTGTGACTTGTGGATAGATTGAAATGTAGCCTGCTTGTGACTGCTACTGCGTCAATTGTTTTCATCATACTGGCAATGGACACACGTCACATCGCAATATAGCTACAACATTGATCCTTATCGATGCCTGTAGTGCTCGAGGCTTTCCATTAATGTCATGTCCCCCTTCTACTCTAAATTCTCTGTCCTTTTTTTTTTTTCTTTTTTCTTTCAAGCTCTGTATAGCCATCGATTGTGCAGTCATTTACTTTTGATGCTTTAATTCTGAATAGCATGTAACGGTCTAATGGCCAAGATCCAGTGTCATATGGGAAAGTTAGCAGAATTGCATACGAAATGGATGAGAAATATCCAATAAAACTGACAGATACGAATCAGTCTCAGGGAGCTGCCAGTCAATAACATAAAATGAGTATGATGAAAGGAGAAAGGAGAGTAGAGAGTGTTAAAAATGTTAGAAAAACCAGAAAATCACATAAATCCCGACTTTGTCCATTGTAAATACGACTCCGTGGCTCCGAGATTCAAACCAGAGTCCTCAGTCGTAGCAACCCTATCACTGTAATAGAGTTATATCTCTCTTATTCATCACAGAAGATGCAATTTTTTATTTATTAATTTTCAAAATTTAATCTCCCGACTGCCTCAGGTCTTGGAAAACGCAAATTAAATTAATTAATTAAATGATTTGAAGTGAGTTTAGAGGATAGAACTATACTTTTTTTTTCATTTTGAATGGTGTTTAACGTCCGTTTTTACTACTGAGGCACCACAGGCGATGAACACTGATGATACATGAAATGATATATTAAGAAAGAATATATTTTAAGGGAGGAAACATTCCAGGCCTAAATTTAGAGTACCTCCCCGGCATTTGTCATTTATGACTGAGGAAAACCCGGAAAAAACGTCAATCGGGGAGGACGGTCCTAATGGGATTCGAACTCCAGACCTCCCGCTCAAGAGTCCGCGCCTTAACGACCTCAGCCACCCGTGGCGATTCATTATATTATACAGCACGAGAAATGTTTTCACAATAATATCACAAGAGGTGCTGAGATTGTCGATAAATTCACCAAAGTAGTGAGTGATATTTATTAGGACTATTTCCGAATAAAATAATAATTTAAATATAATTTCTGTAAACTTGACTACCAAAGTTATAATAATTGTATTATGAATACTTAATCCTTTCTTGCCACCTTGCATCAGACGAATGTCGATTGTCATGATGCCAATAGAATCGAGCCAAATATGGGGCTCTTTCATGAACGTAATAAAAATAAAGTAATATATATTTGAAATTTGTGCACAGAATATTAACAATTGCATAAAATGTTATACTTACTTATGAACACCTACCTACTCAGAAACCGTGAGATTGAAATTGACAAAAACCGACTATTACAATCGCTACCGTTGGTTTTACTAATATCAACAAAACAGAGATAACACTTTACCATTCTCAACAACGTGGTTATTAACATTTATGGTTGCTTAGACATGTATTGTTACAAAATTTATAAAATGACTTCACACTGTTTGGCTGCATTCGTAAAAACAATTGCTTGAGTGTACAATTGTTAAAAACACAGAAAACTCAGCGACACGTGCTGAGGAATTATAGTGGGATGTAGAGTTGGCTACACTGACCAGAAGATAAATGCACTTTGCGCGGTAAAGGGATTTGGTAAAACTTCGCGATAGTTTCCCTGCGATATCGGGCTGCGATTGGCCAGAATCCAAAATTTTGTTTCATTTCATCGATCGATTTTATGATGACGTCACATAAGTAAATAGTTAATACAAACCAATCCACTTAAAAGCTGACATATACTCCGGCGCCCACAATTTGCACCATTTCACAAATAACCAGAATTTCTTAGCGTGCTAGGTGGATTGGCTAACGCGTTCCAATAAAACGGTCGGCTTCATAAAACCGCATCACGCATCCCTAGAGGCAACATATGAGTTAGGTGGCGGAGAGGGGGGGGGGTTCAAGTGGAGCAGCTGCAGTACATAAGGCCAGTGACCCTGACTTTCTGCTATATCAGTTCCTTGGATATTAGTCATAAAGGAAGCGTTTCCGGACACGTGTTTATGTGAACTACGCTAACTGGCTATGGTATGTGTGTACTGCAGGCGGTAATGACTTCATTATAATTTATTACCACCCTATACACATTCACACACTAACTTATTGTCACAGACAAACAAGAGAAGTACTTTTGCTCCTTCCCCCCCCCCTTTTTTTTTCTTCGCTTTAAGAACGCTCTAGAACACTTGAACTGTCTCCCGTCCTCATGCCTGCAGTATTCATAGAAATTGCTTTGCATGCACCGATTTTATTCAAAAGGCTGAGAGAGTGTCTAATTCCGCTCTGGGTAGTTCATGCAGAGGTACAGCATCAGAAATAACAAATTATTATAACAATAGATAACAGATAGGAAATGGAGCATTCAATTACAAAACGTTTGAAACATTAGAATAAATAATTTAACACTTTGTGTTTAGCACGTTCAATGAAACCAGGATCGTTTTTTGAACAGGTTACGAAATAACATAAATTTGGGAGAAATACACATAATAAAGGAGAGGGATAAAATTAAATTAGCAGAATGCACATTACGCATCGACATTCATATGCTCTAGATCTGCCATGGAAAAAAGAATTAATTGCATCTCACAGCAAAGATTTATTTATTTAACGTAACCATAGAATGACAACACTCTTCTTCTGCTTCTGCTGCTGCTGCAAATGTTTCTTTCTATCCGACTCTAAGGCCCCAATTCACAATGAAAATTACTCCCACGGACGGCCGAGGTCATTAAGGCGCGGACTCGTGAGCGGGAGATCTGGGGTTCGAATCTCGCCAGGGACGTCCTCCCCGATTGAGGTTTTTTCCAGATTTTTCTCAGTCCTCATAAATAGCAAATACCGGGAACCTCGACTTAGGCACGGTACGTTCCCTTCCTTAAAAAAATCCTTTTACAATTTATCATTTCATCTCATGTATCATCAGTGATTTACACCTGTGGTGCCTCAGTAGTAAAAACGGGCGTTAATCATCATTAAAAAAAACAATGAAACGTAACGTAAACTTAAACGTAAAAGCTAGATGATATGTATTGTAATGAAATCATTCACATTGAATCACGTAAACATAAAAATAAACGTACAATTAGACGTAAACTTAGGAGCTTGCAAGATTCAAGACTTTGCGTCTACGTCTAACTTAAACTTAAGAAATCAGCCAATCAGAACACAGCTGTTCAGTTTGTAGAGTTCTATGGTAGAATTTATCCTTACACGGAGCACGGAAATCAAATGCGTCTGCTGCTACTTGTTGCTGCAAGTCCCAAGCGACAGCGGAGAGAGCCGAAGGTAGTGACTTCCACAGCTGTAGCTATTTAATAAGACTTTCAAGCGAATAGTAGTACCACGTATAGAATGCGCTATAAATTGATGTAAATGATTTTTTTCTGCTGCAATCAAAGGAGATTTGCTACCATTACACCCTCTCAATCACCTGTTTATAGGATGTTCCTGAGGTTAGTGTTAGTATATATATAAAGCACTCAGAATTCAAGAAAGAGAAAGAAGCTTACATAAAAGTTCACACTAAAAACCGTAAAACTGAACACTAAAACCACACGAACTTTTTATATTGCATTCTGATTGCTTTTTATGGATTTTATGCTTTTTAGAAAATTGTATTATTCCGTGAATAGTATATATATATTGCGATTTTCCAATAAGAGCAGATTTGCCACTGTTACAATATTTTATCCGTTTAACAATCCCCTATCAAATTATATTGAAAAGCTACGAGGACAACGCATATCTTACATTATGTGTAACAAAAATAATACATGCAGCATTTACACTGGGGCCACGCACAGTAGTTTGGCTCTAACCGCTATCACTTGGGACTTGCAGCAGCTTGCAGCAGGATTTCCGTGCTCCGTTTAAGGGCAAGTTATGGCAGAGAGAGAGCTGAAGATCAGTGACTCTGTAGACAGAATGGCGTCAATGGACAAAAGATTAATTGTATTATAAGAAAGCTAACCTTGCTTATATTACCACAAGCAAATTAGCTATTGCACTTTGCATATACATAAATACTACCGCCTTGTGCTCAGAAGTTGCCATTTTCAATCAGCTGTTAGTTGATATTTATATTTTTATTTTGATTGGCTAATACGTATGTTTGCGTCTTTCATTGTGAATGCCTACATACTACTAAGTTAACGTGTTACGTCTTGTTTTGTTATGTTTACATTTAATTTTCATTCTGAATGTGGTCTAATACTTTCTATGGAACATCGGCCTTGTGGACTTAATTTGTGATCCTGATTGGATCCATTAAAACCATTACAATTCCATACTATTATTAAGTTTTAATATATTCAGTTCTTGGCGTTTTTATAATTTGATATATGGTCTCTCAGTACACAGGTGTGTCAGTAAAAGCATGCAAAGTTAAATAACAAATAGGGGATGCTCTACTGAACATTTTAAGATAGGAAACTTGGGGGGGACTTTTTTTTAATTAGTGTTTAGCTCCCATTTTTACTACTGAGGCACCACAGACGGTGAACACTGATGACACATGAGATGAAATAATATGTTAGGTTTTTTTTTTTTTAAAAGGAAGGAAACGTTCCAGCCTAAGTTTAGGGTACCTCTCTGGCATTTGCCATTTATGAGGACTGAGGAAAACCTGAAAAAAATAACTCAGTCAGGGAGGACAGTTTTGATGGAATTCGAACCCTAGACCTCCCGCTCACAAGTCCACGCCTTAACGACCTCGGCCACCCGTGGGGGTGGGGGGTGTCTGAAAAGGAAGTTTAAAGATATATTGGCTTAAACAGGTTCATCATTATTACTGTCTTACAATTGTAAAAGTTTAAAGTAGGTGTCTATTTACATTTAGTTTTATTGTCTATATTATTTACAGTTATTGCTATATAGTTTCTTAACTTATCTGAGTTAAGGTACCATTTTATAGCTCAAAATAACGACAACCAACCGCAATGTGCATATCGCTGATCTCAGAAATAAACAGTTGTCGTAGCGGAGATACCTGTTGGGAAAGCGTTTCTTGTACAGTCTTTCACGGCGAGGGCATTGCTATATATAGTCTGGCGATTAGAAGTACGCAAGCGAGAGGAATATGCTACATAAACATCAATAGTGTTGTCAGATACTGACGCATGGCTAGAAGTCCAGCAGACTTCAACCCGCGCTCGCCTTCTTCTGATCGCCAGACTATACTTCACCATATATAAGGTGGGCCTCATAGTTGTCAAACAAAAGGCTGAGCCCCCGGTATTTCACAAGCTTTTTAATTGTGTTTAACGTCCGTTTTTACTACTGAGGCACCACAGGCAGTGGACACTGGTGATACATAAAATGATAAATTGGGTAAGGATTTTTTAAGGAAGGAAACGTTCCAGGCCTAAGTTTAGAATACCTCTCTGGCATTTGTCAGTTATGAGGACTGAGGAAAAACTGGAAAAAAAACTTCAATCAAGGAGGACGGTCCGGGTGGGATTCGAACCCCAGACCTCCCGCTTACGAGTCCGCGCCTTAACGACCTCGGCCATCCGTGGCGATTTCACAAGATGATGATAGTATCAACACATGTTTAATTTTTAATTTGATAAACGATATAAATTTATTTGCCAGAAATTCACCGAAAAAGCATCTATTTTTTTTTTCAAGCAATTAAAAACGGTGTTAAGGTTACATAAGGTCATTCTAGCAGCTAGATGATGGTTTGCTTCTCACCATTATCATCGTTTCATTCTAATTATGAGAAATTGAGCCAATTTCTTAAGAATTGTCAAAACCAGACTTATTATATGTAGATTCTAAAGCAAAGGGTTTTTGTATTCAATTGCACTTTTTAATTTCTATTTCTACTTGTGTGTTTGTTAAGTAAGATATTTTGAAAACATATTCTCTGGTTCAGGTCCTGGCAGAAACCCCTCTCATATATCAGATCCACTTATGACGCATTTTAGAAAGAAATCATAAAAAATGTTCAATCTCTTCACTTATAAGAACCGCAGTTATCACGCCAAAGTGCACTCTAAAAATATTAGATTCTGAAAGTGCTCCTCACAGCTTTGCCATGCCCAATTATATGTACCGCCTAATGCCTTTGTAAATAATTACAATGTTCTATCTAGACTTGAAAAATGTTGCTTCTCGTCTGTTATTTAAATGTTTAATAATCTCTCAAAAATAGAAGGGAATATATTACAAATATTGCCAATTTTTGAAGGGTGGTGTTAATCCTCACGGACTGAAACTTTCATCGCAAAATGAAGTAGATATTTTGCAAGCAAACGAGAACAAAAAAGGTCTCTTCCAGTGTACCTTTGATATCTTAAGATACTCGCCAGATTTAGCCCCCTGATTATCATCTATTTTGAAAAAAAAATAGTTGAAATGAATGATATGTCATGCGTTCCATTTTTAGCTGGGCCATAGATCGCGTATGTGTGTAGTTCGCGTGCAGTGCAGTGACCTCGGTCGATATTATTCCAGCAGCGCACTAGCGGTGAATGACCCGTTCAAGGTTACGTCTATCAGCTGTTTATATGCGCCAGTTGCTGTCTTCTGTTCGAGCTGTAAAGACTAGAATTTGTTCGTTGTGCTTCTCAAAATGAAAGTTTATTCAAGACATCTGTATTGTGCATGAATTACATTTGATTATTCTTATCAGTCCACTGAAATGCCTACCGAAAAATTCACGCTTGAACAAAGAATATTTATATATGATACATATGTAAAAACCGAATCATGTAGACAGTTGTGTAAACAATTTCAAGAGAAATCTCCTGGTATTCCAATTCCAGGTAGAAAAACTGCTAGATATCTGGTTAATAAGTTTAGGACAACGCTGAATCTAAGAAGCGAAAAATAAATGTAGTAACAGGAAAAAAACTGACGAAATTGGTGTCTCGTTCGAACGCTCTCCAAGAAGTCTCTAAGACGTGTTGCATAGCAAGTGGGTCTTTCGAAAATCTCTATTCATAGAGTTGCTAAACTTTTAAAATTGAAGCCCTACAGAGGGACTGTAGTTCTTGAATTACAATCTGGTGACGAAGAAATACAATTGTAACTGAATTTTACAAAATATCGTTGACGGTACTGTTGACCCACATTTAATACTTTTCTCAGATGAGGCGTGGTTTCATTTAAATGGTCTGTTGCCTCACAGATCAATAGGTATTGTAGTACAGGTACTCCTCATTTCCCCCCCCCCCCCCCCGCAGATACGCTCGATAAGGAACGCTCTATACTAAAAGGTACTGGGTAATAATAATTTGCAGAATAAGGCATACATTTTAAAGACTTACAGCTATTTTAGAATCAAATAAATCCAACAAAAAATTAAATCAATTTTCACATTTGTGAATGAAACTATGCAAAGTACCATAAGAAACAAAATAAGAAAGTAGACTATGTTTAGATTTATAGATACTGGCTGTCCTTATTTTACCATGTGGCAATGAAAATTGGGTCTCAACTGAACTGATCAACGAAAAGAAGAACAGAAACTGCAGAATTGCGAATATCAGGATATAGAGAATGTTTCAGTAAAAGCGTGCACAAAAATTAAACTTGAGAGAGGGGACTTGTGGTGTGTGAAGTCAACTTAAGGAGATATGGGCTTAAACACGTGGGAAGAAGCTGAAGGCTAGGCATTCTGACGCATTGTTTTGTTTACCTATCGCCCAAAAGATGGCTCTGTCTTATCATATTTACATTGTCACAATACAGAACATGCTTAAGAAATCAGGTAAAAAAATACATTTTGATCAAAAATGAGTACCGACCTGTGATAAAGCACCCGTTTTCTATAAACATCTGGCGAAGAAATTCAAGATAGCAAAAGCGCAGATCATAGACAAACATCGTGTTGGAAGATCTATTTCCAGAAAATATAGATGCCGCAAATAATCTGATTTTAAAGGATAAATTAAGTAAACGTCCCTCAAGAATTCGTAGGACCTAAGGTTCCTCTATTAGCCCGACCCGATGACTTTGGCATTATGGAAGTTCGTTAAGGTTTATTCATTGAATTGCAAAAGTTTAATAATGCTTGTTTTGTTTACCTACAATAGGAACGCGTGTGCTGTTACATTTTTAAGTTGCTGTCAAATAAAGGTAACGCTAAAGGTCTTTTAAGTTTTCTTAAATTGAGATTTTATGAAGTGTATTAGCCCATATTTTATTTTATATAGAACACTGGGTTAATTTTTCAATTTCTAAGTTATGATGGTTACGTTATTATGTGTGAGCCAGTGTTAAAGCTTGTTTTTGCCTGGCAATCAAGTTTTGCTTATTGTAAAAATATCACAATAATTAAAATTATCTTCTCTCGTACTCGAAAATTACCTTCCTTCGGTAACATCCTGGGGTTTTTCCTTCTTTATTTATCTCTTGCCTTGACATCAACGGGAGGGTGCGAATTGAGTATTATAAAAAATTATTGCTATTAGAAAAAAAATTAATAGTCTTTAACGCCCACTTTTACTACTGAGGCACCATAGACGGTGACATTGATGATGAGACGAAATGATATATTGGGAAAGGATTTTCTTTTTAAGTTTAGGGTACCTCCCCGGCATTTGAGGACTGAGGAAAACCTGGAAACAACCTCAGTCAGGGAGGACGGTCCTGGCGGGATTCGAACCGCAGACCTTCCGCTCACGAGTCCGCGCCTTAACGGCCTCGGCCACCCGTGGCGGTATAAGTAGAAATTGTGAACAATTTGTAATGACAAGATGTTATTTTTACCAAATTTTGTACTTGAATGATGATACGATACAGGTATTTGGAAAAGGAAAGGCAAGTAAATGGATTAGCGGTTTGTAGAATTCCATACAAGAGATTAATACGTTGCTCCTGTGGTTTTTAACAGCCTCAAAAGACAAGAATACATGGTCAGACTTACAACCAAAACTCTTAAATTCTTGAAAAAAATTACTCAGGAAATGCTTTTTCGACTCTTAATTGTTTTTCTATTTCTTTAGCTAAAATGGATGAATGCAAGAAAAACAAACAGAGATTATTCTTCGCCAAATGTCCGTAGAAGGTTAAAGTGTTTGTTATGTGACTTTTCTGTTTATTGCATCGAAATAGTCCTTAACTTTTCTGTATTTAGTTCGTTTCCAAAATGTACTTTGTGTGTGTGAACGCGCGTGCGCGCGCGGGCTTACAGGGGAAAAGGGGGGGGGGGAGGATAGACCGAAAAGAAAGTGAAATAAAAATAATAAATTGGAACATCTGAACAAAAGAAAAGTACGCTATTAGGAGCTGCAGTATATCAAAAGAATAATTAATTATAAAAAAAATGGATTAAAAGCTGAGGCAAGTTTGAAGAGCAAGAGGAAGACAGAAAATTAACAACTGAATATAAAAGAGTAACAAGAGCAGAACAAAAATAAAAAAAAACAAATGAGTAGCAGAATAAATGACTCACTGCAAGGAATAAGGAAGAAGTTCGCCTCTGAGAATAACAAAGGCAACGCATGCAGCGTATTCAGACGGCAGACCGCGGCGCGCCAGTTTGTGTGACGTCACTGCAGCTTAATTGCTTGCCAGCTCTGTCTAGGTCAGGAGGTCGGGGGCGTGAGAGTGCAGCGCTGTCCACAACAAGAAGTTCTGGAAAGACCTCGTGTTGCCGTTCACGTCACTTTGGCCAATTAGATCAATGTCAGGCGAGCTGTTTCGCGTCCTTGTCCGTTTGATTATTCAAATGTACTGTATGGTGTATGTTAGTGAAACAATGCTCATCTGACACTGGTCTTAAAGCTCGGTGGAAATGTTTACATCACAAGGAACAAGCACATATATAGAGCAATCAATTCAGTACGCTATCGCGTTCTCGGCGAGCGCGGCAATAGTTGCCGACAACGAAAGTATCTCATTTTGGATTCAGTAAAAAACTAATAAATTATAATTATAAATACTAATGTCAACTATACATAATACACTGTGTTTTTGCATCTGTTGATAACTTTAAGCAGCACCGATGCAGTTTCCTTCAAACTGAGTGCTATCTCACAGTTCGTTTTCAGTTCCTCAAGGCGAAAATATGATCTGCCTAGACTATGAGCTGGCCACCTCCTTGATCTAGTGGTTAGCGTTGTTGACTGCCAGGGTACCTGCTAAGGAATTCTGGGTACCTACTTAGGAATTTTTCTAAGGTCGGGAGGTCTGGAAGAGGGTCCACCCGGTCTGGTGAGGACAATTGGGAAGCTGCCTGATGGAGAGGTGGCGATCTCCGATCTAGTAAACAACGATATAGCCACCGGTGGGATGCGGTGTGCTGATCACATACCTCTCTGCAATACTGTACTCTACCAATAATACCACGTAATTGGGGATAGAAGACGTAGCGGTCATCGTGGAAAGCCGAAGGCCCACATGGGGCTATGGAAAATCCAGGCTTAGAAGAAGACTATGAGAGTTTATTATTTTTTTTTTTATGCATTGTATCGTTTTCTTTGACCTGTCTATTGTGTAAGTTTTAGAATTCTAAAGTTTTAGGATTCTAAATCGAGTGTTTTTTTTTTTTTAAAAACTTAAAACTTCTCTAAATTAATATGCCTGCTCCGTTATCATATGCTAATTGTGAATGAAAACTTAACGCAGTCATTTCACTTTGTTCATAACATACACACATGCACCAAAAGAGCGCTAAACGCCTTATAAGCTAGGCGTTCTACAACAGCCTTATGTCTTTTTTTTAAATAGTATTTAACGCCCGTTTTTACTACTGAGGTACCACAGGCGGTGGACACTGATGATACATGAAATGATATATTGGGAAAGAGTTTTTTTAAGGAAGTAAACGTTCCAAGCCTAAGTTTCAGGTACCCCCCCCCCGGCATTTGCCATTTATAAGGACTGGGGAAAACCTGGGAAAAACCTCAGTCAGAGAGGACGGTCCTGGTGGGATTCGAACCGCAGACATCCCGCTCACAAATCCGCGCCTTAACGACCTCGGCCACCCTTGGCGGTAGACCTTACGTCTGAAGATCAGTTAGAACCAAGAATATCGGTGAGAGGCGCTGAAAAATATTAGTGAAATTTTAGAGTTCGTTTCATCCGGCCTCTATATATGTATGGTTTTCCTGTTGTATACACTTTTCATTTATCGCAATTTTTGGATTATTTTGTTTTATAAAATTGCCAGTGTTGCCATGGTAAGTGCTCAACTTTATTAGCAAGCGTAAACATGCTTGAAAACCGACATTTGAACATTTAAACAGTTGCCTGTGTATTTACAGGTAAGTACAATCCGCGAAATGGATAGCTGGTTAAAACAAAATAATCATTGACACGTCTCTATGGTTTTAATTGCTTGTTGTTACCTGCTAAGGTGGTTGGGTTACTTGGAGCTGAGAGACGCATTGAAAGTTCAGAGGCGGAATGACTCTGTTCTTTCAGGAATAAACAAAAGGTGCATTGTGTATATGTGTCAAGTGAGCAGATTACGGAGATGATGTAACACTGATACAGTGGGGAAGTGAATATAAGCCTGGCAGTAAGGAGATGAAAGTAACTCCCCCTGCAAAAAGCTACCGCGCTGAGGGAATACTGAGTGTTTACTTTAACCAGCTATCCATTTCGCTCACTGGAATAATTTAACATCCAGTGAATTGCTGCCGGCAATTACTGACCGCTTTTTGTTGCTCCAAATTTAGACGCTTCGTTCTTTTTCCTCCAGCATTAAGTATATCGTTGATTTTCACAGCGAATACGTTAACAACTGGATAAAAGAGGATCTACTGCGCTTGTTCTGACTTTTGAAGTGGGATATTTGTCTTGTCTTTTCAGAATCAGGTAGGCCGTGTAATGCTGTAATAGTTATTTACGCAACTAGTGGATTATGAGCTTTATGGCCGCTCGAGATGTTTTGCAGAATGAGGTGATTGCAGAGTTCTAGAGGGCTGTTCAGTAAAGAATTATAGATATAATTTCTATTGCTAAAATTTAATGTTACGATGTTTTGTTAGCTAAATGCATAATGTACGCGTGGTACTAGTTTCACTATTGTCACTTCAGTTCCTGCCTGTGATATTCACTTCCACCTGCAGTAAATGGAGGTGAACATCAACGAACAATATGCTGCTCTGAAATTCTGCTTTCGTCTCAATAAACCATGAGCTGTGGCCTACGGAATGTTACAGGAGGCCTATGGACAGTTTGTTCTTCCTATTAGCACATTGTGGAGATGTTTTAAAATGTTTAAACAGAGAGAAATCAATTTCAAAGCAAGATGGACTTGACGCTCCAGTTAATGCTCTTATTGTGAGAGGATCGCGAAATAGCATTAAGAAAACTTCTAGAAGTTCTGAACATTTCACTTGGGTTGCATGTGGTAACTGAAAAGTTGGACATGAGATGTGTTTGTGCACGGTGAGTTCCCAAACATGAGGACGATAGCATGCGGTTGAAGATGATTTTACAGGAAGATGCGGAGCTTATTTCAAAAGTAATCCTGCTGATGAAAAAAAATCCTCTCCCAATACATCATTTCATCTCATGTATCATCAGTGTCCACCGCCTGTGGTACCTCAGTAGTAAAAACGAACGTTAAACACTATTACTCTTAGGAAAAGTATGGTCGTCTCATATTTCGATATTCAAGGCATGATTTACCAGTATGTCGTATTGAACACACAAATGTACGAGGGTAGGCCCATAAGTTTCCGGCCTCGCTGATAAGGATAATCAACTTCACAAAAACCTTATTTTGTGAAATACTTATCTCTTCGCTCCTCTGTATTCAGTTGTTCAAATATAGTTGCATAAAGAAGTCCATGCGTAGAAGATGGTGACATGCTCAAAATGGAGTTTCGAGCTGTCATTAAGTTCTTCACAAAAGAAGGAATTACTCGACGATGTATATGGGGAAACACCCCCCTCATATTCTACCGTAAAAGAATGGGCTAAACTTTTTCGAATGGATACAGAAAGCATTGAAAACGAAGAGCGTGCAGGTTGGCCCTTGGAGGTGCTCACTCCTGAAAAAATCGCTCGCTCTTGTGGAAGGAGAAATTATGGAAGACCGGCGACTCAAAGTTACAGAAATACCAGCATGATTGGGCCTTACTAAAACAACAGTCCTTCGAATTATTCATGAAAATTAAACATGAATAAGGTTAGTGCAAGATGGGTACCTAGACTTCTTTCCTCAGTCCAAAAGCAGAAACGAGTCGTCTGTTGTCAGGCATTTTTGGAGCTCTGCCGTGGCATCTGCCAACCATTGATACAGGGGATGAAACTATGGTGCTCTACTAAGATCCCTTATCCAAAAGAGATCGAATCAATGGTGTGGCGTAAACCTGGCGAAGCACCGCCTCTAAAGGCCAAGATCACTCAGTCAATAAAGAAGATCATGGCCACAATCTTTTGGGACTGTGAAGGAATACTCTTCATTAATTTCAAGGAGAGGAACACCACAGTAAATGGGGAGTACTATGCTGGCCTACTGCACAGACTACGGGTTTCCATCATAGAGAAAAGGTGAGGAAAACTGAGTTGTGGTGTGCGCCTTCTTTACGACAACGCGCCTGTGCACACAGCTCTTGTTGCAAAGGAAACTGTGAAGAATTGTGGCTTCAAGCAGATCGACCATCCACCCTACAGCTCAGATATAGCTCCCAGTGATTATTTCCTCTTCTCAAAACTCAAGAAGGGCCTTCGAGGAAGGAAATTTAAATGTGACGAAGAAGTGGTAGGCGCTGTTTATGCCAATTTTGCAGACAAACCTTCTGACTATTTTGAGGGGGGAAGATTGAAATGTTAATTCAAAGATGTGAGAAGTGTATTGCAATAAAGGGTAACTATATTGAAAAGTATTATATGTTTTTGTGTTTATCATAGCTAGAAACTGGTTAGGCCGGAAACTTAGGACCCACCCTCGTATACCAATCGACTTTCAAACGTTTTGGCGCAAGTTTGGCAAGAAAAAGAATGGTTTCCATGAATTTCGTAATGAACTTTCATATCTAGTGAGATGAAGTAGTGTATAAGCGTCCTCGACCCCATATAGACGCCTGTGATGCCTCAATAGTCTAAACGGCGTTAATCACTGAACCTTATAGCCGCCAGCTTCATTTCCAAGCACTAGTCCTTTACAAACAGAGCAGATACCATCTCAGTACATTAAGAGACACAAATGCTACCGTGAGGCTTGAAACCGCAACTCTGTGGTTACCATTAATAGTATTCCTCTGCTGTAGCCTGAGAGAAGCCTCTGCAAGTAAACGAAGGTAGTGTTTGGTTTCATTTCAGTACAGTTGCCTGACTGAGTTGTATTTTTCCCTTCCAATAAAAAGACGAAGGTAGCCAGACTCTAAAGAACTACAGCTAATTTACGATATCATTAATTTTCACTTATAGTTCTGAAGACATACAGCACCTAAGATGTTAAAACCAGTAAAATGATCACATGGCGGAAAGTAAAAGAAGTTCCTAATGATTTTAGCACTTGTTTAGCACTTTAATACTTGGCCAATCATGGCAATTACCCATAAGTACTAATACAGCAGCTCATGATCATTGTTATCCATAGGTTAAAAGTTAATAACTTATCCTAAAGTTGCATATTATGTTTTTCTTCTTTCCGCAGGCTTAAATGTTATATCACATTCTCAGAAATAGTGTTTGTGTAACTTCAAAAGAAATACACTGTTTTCTATTTAAATGTTGCAGCGCAGATAAGTTTTACAAGAAAGGTCCTATTTTCTAAACAATCGCTGCTGTTCTTTGTTTCCTTATCTTAAAATAACTGCTTAGAAAACAACCTGCCAAAACCTTATGGTAAAACTGAGGTCACAAGCGATTCTCTAGCATTATCTCTCCGCTTATCTTTTTTTTTTTTTTTTTTTTTAACGGAGGCTTTACTCACTATTGGCGGCTGATCTAAACTTTCAAACTGATGGAAATGATGTATGAGAACCATAGCACTCTTCTAAAAGGTGTTGAAAGCAGTTAACATAAACGTGTACTCTGTGTTATAGAATGCATTCACCAACACTGGGAGTCACAGACTCAATACTTCCCCAAATTTGTTTTTGCATTTCTACAAGAATCTGTGCCTTATTGCCATACAATTTCTCTTTCAGCGTGTCCCATAGAAAAAAAAAATTGGTGGTCTAAGATTAGGCAACCTTGGTAGTCAAGAGTATTTATAAATGGCATTATCTTTAAAGAATGAAACAATTTGAACCATGTAGATAGGTAGCGCCATAATGCTGAAAATAACCAATTTGAAGTGCCTCGCATTCCAGCTGATTCATATTATCATGGAAAAGTTCAATGTATTTGTAGACGCCGTTGTTGTATGGAAGGAGATACGGCACCGCGACAGAGCGCCCTGTTTTTTCTACCCATGCACTGTGTGAGGAGTCCCATTTGCCCAAACACGGATATTTTGGCAATTTATTTGTCCACTTAATGGAACCACGCCTCGGCGAAGAACCATATTCCGGTGTGTGCATTGACTGTTACTCAGTTCCTTCTGTCCTCGGAAGGTTTCATTTCTTGCAGAGTAACCTTGATATGCTTGTAGCTTTGCTTCTTTGGCAGAACATTGACATGTGCTTGTGGAAACCTGCATCTCCTGTTATACCGGGGTGCCAAAAATGTATCCACACTTTCACAGTAGATATCTTTTAATATATTTCAAAGTTGTACCTAAGAACAACAGTAATGTGTAGTATGATGTTCTGTAAACAGATGTGACTCACATACATTATGATAGCGTTGCTACGTGACAGGTAAATCAACAATGAACAAATAAAGTCAAGATTATCGTATGATGTTACGTAAACAGATGTGACTCACATTACGTTATGCTAGCTTTGCTACAACAAAATGCAGCCAAGATTATCTTTTGAACGGCGGAAAGCAATTTTGAAGTGGTATTGGAAAACCGAGAATGTTGTTGAAGTTCAAAGGCAATGGAGACGTGTGTACAGAACAGAGCTGCCAACGCGAGTAACAATTGCACGTATTCGAGACAAATTTGACACTCATGGTATCGTATGCGATGTTCACAAGGGCAGAACTGGGAGACCTCAAACAGCAACAAGCCCCTCATTCTCGGCTATGGTTTTGGAGCGATTTTGAGCACTCACGAAGAGGTCAGATTGAGTTTCCACCGCGTTCTCCGGATCTAGCTCCGTTGGACTTCTACCTATGCGGGACTCTTAAGGATGTTGTATACCGTAGAAAATCAGCTACACTGGCAGCACTTCGGGAAGAAATTGAAACGGCATGTGCTGCAATCGCTGAGGACACTTTCGCAAACGTTACTCAATCAGTAGTTCAACGTACTCAGAAGTGCAACCACGCCGATGGTGGGCATTTTGAGCAACTGTTGTAACTGTAAAGGCCAAAATAATTAGTGCTCATTATATTCTGTTTGTGTGAATTCAGTTTTGTTATGTCAACACAGTTTTTTCTTTGCCTGAAGTGTGCATACATTTTTGGCACTCTCTGTAGTTTATGCAAGGACCTCATGGGGGAGAGTCATATATCTTTCTTCTGAGTTGTATAGATGAGAATAAGGATTCCTACCTATCGGTATTAATTGTGTACCTGCTTTCATAGTTTCTGGTTCTTTAATATATGCCGCATTGTGTATGAACTTTACATTTATTTATTTATTTATTTATTTATTATTAAGTGTGTATAGATAACAACATAATAATGTGGCCTGGTTAAACCCAACGTCAATATTGAAACACATGCCAACACAATGATCTTTATAAACACACTGGTAAATAATTGCAATAATTCTAACATATAAATTGCCCAGAACAAACCCTTTCCAAATCAAAAAGCCTTTCTCCTCACGGACTATATCCATTTGTTCTTAGCTGCAATTAACTTATTTAACTCAACCGTTTCCCATTTAACAGTTGTTGCATCCATTCCCTTGTTCCTAAGTATTCAAATAGGATATGTTGTACATTTTCCACATTTCCAAGTATGAAACAAAACCCATGCTCACCACTATTTCTAAAATCCCTTCATCTGCAAGTTCCCAATCTAATCCATGTCATTCCCTCTCTCTCCTGCTTATTACACTTACTAATACACATTTTAGCATCCTCTTTTATCTCCTGATGAAACACTAGGTAGTAGTAATGGACGTTTTATTGTACGTTTTAGAATACACTCAAATAAATACAACTTTCGCATGGGCCTTACAGCTGTACATGCTAATGTCGTCCTTATAGCAATTAAAAGGGTCATACTTATACATACATACAAATCTATATGCATACATATATACATACATACAAATCGACATGCATACATACAAATATACAAATACTTCGATATATTTACGTTTTCTATTAATAATTTGATATACAGATACATAAACATGAATGGAATCCTTACTCTTGAGCCCCCCTTCCATTTACTCACACCCCTGAGAACAATGGAGTTGATGTACAGGGCGGTTGTGAGATCAACTACGGCGTATGGGGTCGAAATTTGGGGGTGGGAAAACTCCGAGGAACTTAATCAGGTACAAACACGGTTTTTAAAACGGTTGCTACAAGTAGAGAGGGATACAGAAAATTGTGGGGTTCTTAAAGCGTTTGGTATTTCTAACGAAGGTGTGAATTTAAAAATAAGAACAATTAAATACTGGTTAAGGATAAAACATTAACGAACTCTTCCCCCGCATTATAGAATGTAACATCTGCCCAACTATATTTCCAAACCTTACTCTAATCTGTTTCCAGAAACCTCTCTCCAAATCACCTCTATTTAACCGTAGATCCCCCGTTCCATTCCTCCTTAACTCTTCCCCAACTATGTAAACACAATAATAATTCTGTTCTACACTCTTGGAATATTAAACATTCTTTTAATGTGAAGGTTCGCGATATCTGTTGTACCCTGACACTCTTTCCATCACACACCAACCATCCCCATTTCCAAGAGTGCGCCAGAATTTGCAGCATTTTGTGGGAGTTCCAACACAATCTTTAAAAAAAAAACTTCTAAGTATCCTATCTATTCATTTCAAGATTTCCTCTATCCCCCATATTTCAATACCATATACCCATCTAGACTCCACCAATGCCCCATATAATCTTTCCGACAGTTCGGGGGCAACAAACATACATTTCTTTATTAACTTCAGAGATAGTAAGCGCTTGGTTAACGCAAATTTCTTTTGTTTCTCGCATTGACCTGAAGTTCCCAAAACCATCCCTAAATTATAAAAGTCCTTCACAATCTGTGTATCCTCCCCGGCATATATCACGTTTTATCCTTCCTCAACTATTTACCTTTTTAAATATCATAATTTCAGTCTTTTCTTGATTAACTTTAAGGTCCCGTTTTTTGCAGTACCGCATAATTTCTGATAATACACACCTTAAATCTATTCCTGAGATCGATGCAACCATTAAATCTTCAACATAAAGTAAAGATCTCCAGCTTATTTAATAATGATTTGTGAATATTCATTTGTTGTAACCCTGTCATTATGTCATCTATAAATAAAATGAAAATAGTCCGATTCAACTAACACTCTTGTCTAAGCCTTTGGTAAATCCCTCAGTGTCACCAACTTCCCCCTCATCTAACACAGAATAAAATACCCTTATAAACCTCCTTTAGCAAAACAATCTTGTCTTTAGCCATCTCTAATTTATACCATAACTTCTCTCTATTAACTCGATCATGTGCTTTCTCTAAGTTAGTCGGTCCTGGTGGTGTAGTGGTTACCATACTTGCCTCCTAAACCTAAGATCATGGGTTTGAACCCGGCCAGGACCGATGGATTTTTCGGGGCGTAAAAATCCTAAGTGTGGCTTCCTTCGGAAGGGAAGTAAAGCCGTGGGTCCCGCGTCGTACATTTACGGCACGAAAAAGAACCTCAAGCCTGAAAGAAGAGGCCTCTGAGCAAAATTTGTCGGCCGTTTCACGCCCTGAGTTGAATGGGACGCTGATGACCTGAGATGTTAAAGAGCGTCCATAAATAAATCATTCAAAAAAATTCCCTTGGCTGTATTCTTTAATTTATAAACAAATGAAGTTAACATTGGAAACTGCTGACTCCTGTGTTTCTGTAATGTTGCAGCCTTTACGACATCGCCACCACGGAAGAAACAAACGCCAGCACGCACACAGCAGCTATCTGCCAGGCAGTTTTGTGGTTGCAGGAGGCTCTGGCACAGAGGAAGCGGGAGACTGGGGTCCTTGGTCAGAGCCCAGCGATTGTTCTCGCTCGTGTGGCGGCGGTGTCGCCTATCAGACGAGGAGATGTCGACAATACAGGTAACTGCTTGATCATTTGTTTTTCCAAACAGTTTGCACTGGCTTGCTGTCAATTTTTAAAAGCCTTTTCAAGATCTAACTCATACGAAAGACTACAAAACTCGTCATGAACATAAGAGTTTGAGGGTTTGCAAAATTGTTGAGAAAAACTCTCAACATCGAATTAAAGTCTTATCTTAAATTATCCCGTGTTTTACCACAAAAAGCATGAAAGGCAAAATTATGATCCAAATTTCATCATCTATAAACAAATTGAATATCCATCCTTGTCTTAGCCCCATAATATTGGATATCCATTCCATGGCTACAGCATAGTACGAAAAGCAGTGCATTGGAATCTCTTGATGAATTTCTCCAGTTGATTAGTGGCAAAAAACAAAAGCATTGTTGAGCTAAACTGAAAAATCCCAGGAACATATAATAATATTCACATAGTTCCGTAACTAGAGGTTGGGGCCCCTCAAGAGGGATCTCCTATCCCTTCAGATGCTCTGGTGCGAGCTCAGGTTACTTTGACGCTATCAGAAGTGCACTTTCAATGAGTCATCCGGTGAGGGTTAGCTTCGTTGTGGTATGTGGTTGCGATATTCGTGAGATACTGAAGACGCTATTATGTGAGTTTGTTGGCAATAGTGGGATAGTGAGCTATCTTAAAATGCTCGGCAGAGGTAAGGAAGTCAACACAGCGATTTTAACGGTGAATACTCGAAGGTGAATCGGATGTTCTGCTGCCGATAAGCAACATATTTGCTTCCATCCTCCGAGGAATCGGAGTGAGTGGTTACGATCGGTCCGCAGTTGTGCACGTCTCACCTGTTGTCTACATTACAACATAACTTCATTCCGCTGCGTTCTGGTTTTAGTGCTTAGAAATCCCGATGCTTATCAATCAGTTTTATTTCTCACAATAACTTACTGCAAGATCTCCAAGTCTTTAAACTCCAAGCGACGAATATAAAAATGTCAGTATGAGAGGCTCCCAGAGCTTCGTTGCAAGCAATTTATTGTTGCTGCCTTCTGTTTCCTACACACAGAGAGGCTTCAACATTCTCAAAGTCGGAAGAATGTCCAGTATGTCTGAGGCGTTATAATCATCGACAGGCCTTGCATTCTTATGCTTAAAACAACTTAAATGAATTGCTACACATTGTTGGATTTCGACAACCGATTTTTTTAATATGCACCCTTCCAAATTCACGATGTGAATAAGATAATTAATAAATAATACAAAAAGTATTTCCAAAATTTTCGGAGACTCAAGTAGCCATAGAAAGTTTAAAGTAAAAAGCAGACGACTAAACAGATGTCCAAACAGTGTCTAGGTTTCTCTCTCTCTCTCTCTCTCTCTCTCTCTCTCTCTCTCTCTCTCTCTCTCTCTCTCTCCACTCCGTAGACACAAAAACGTTATTTTGAGAAGCTTAAGTGCAAGGGAATGTTGAAAAAGTTAAACACAAAGTAAAGTTTCAAAATGTTTCTACTTTCAAATAGACTGGACTTTTGAAAAGTAGCAATATATTTATGCACTATTTAATGTTGGTCATTTGATACCATTTTAGTCCTAAAAGAAGGCTGGTTGATTTTTCGTAACTATTTATCTACAATTTTTTCCAAAGGTTTCATTGTATGTGATTTTAAAGTAAAGTACAAAGATAGGCCATTAAGAACATAATAGATCAAGAACAAAAATGTTAGTCCTGGTGGTGTAAGTGGTAACCATTCTTGCCTCCTAAACGCAAGATAGCTGGTTCGATCCCGACCAGTGCCGATGGATTTTTTCGGGCGTAAAAATTCTAAGTATGGCTTCCTTCGGAAGGGAAGTAAGGCCGTGGGTCCCGTGTCGTAAAATTGCGGCATCTAAAAGAACCTCAAGCCTGAAAAAACAGGCCTCTGAGTTATAGGCCGTTTCATGCCCTGCTTTGAATGGGACACTGATGACCTGGCATGTTAAAGAGCGTCCATAAATAAACCACATTAATCAATCAAAGAACAAAAATAAAAAAAAAACAACTATGGATTGATTTACATTTATATTGAATCTTTTTATTTTGTTTAATTACTGTCCGGTCGTTAGCTTAGATGTGCTTAGTGTCAACTCATTGTATAATTAAAAACACAAGGTTTACAGTAAAAAAAAATAACATACTGGAGTACGCGAACAAAAAAGGTTAAATGTTAGTGCCTCTAACATACCATAACAACAGATTATGCCAGCAATGAATAATCTCTTGTAAAATGAGTAACATCAGTGAACGTACCTTGCTTTACTGTAAGGCCTGCCGAAGTCAATAAACCTGATATCCTGACTCTGGGTCAGTGGGCCATAATGCTAGCCTTGACGGCCTGACGAGAGAGATTTTCACTCAGTGGGAGTGACCCCTTCCTTCATCTGCTTGCACTGTGTTTATTCTCCGACCACTTTCATCCTCAGATGTTATCTCCTTAATATCTGATCGCACGGATGCGTGAAGGTGTTACCTCATCGCTCTTGTGTGAGCAAATTGCAGGTTATAACAGCCCTAATGTCGGGCTTCAGATGGTGTGGAGAGCACTTCATCAGTTTCGGCATGCAGCTGATGATGGGCTGGAAACGTTCGTTACTCAAGTGTACTTACATTCTTTCCTTTTGTACAGACAGCCGCATACTTCCTTCAAATCAAATATCAACTTCCTTTGCATTCGTGGGCTGTTAGAACTCAATGTCAATGTCTTAAAATGCGTTTATAAACAGCAAACGATGGCAAGATCACGCGCGCCATTATTTAAAAGAATGGTGTGCTCATTTCCGTTTGATCACCTTAGTAATTCATTTAATTCAATTTTAAAAACATAATAAAATAGTGAGGGGTAACGACGTGTTTTAAAATATTTTAGAAACAAGGTACTGCCAACATTCGATTCCTGTTATATTTAGCCTTGAATATTTCACTACAAGTAAAAATAAACAACACAGAATTTAAGCTCTCCTTCAAGGTAATTTGTGCACGAGGTGGTATCGGTACTAGTTATGCCATCTCGACAGTAGTTGCAGTAGAGCGTTGTACCGCTAGGTAGCAACACTAGCATATCTGATGAGTGAGTGTTTAAAGTTTCATGCAGCTGGGTAGATGTGTTGAGATTCTATAGTACTTTTCATGATACTCTGTGTGTAGTGTGTGGCGATTTTACGATGGATGCAAGATTAGAACAGAAAGTGTGCATCAAATTCTGTGCAAATCTCGGGGGAACTGCTACAGAAATCCTCGCAATGAGTCAACAAGTATTTGGGGGACAAAGCCTCAGCCCTACACGTGTGTTTGAGTCGTATACTCGGTTCGGGGCCAGCCATACAGCTATTGAAGACCATGCTCACACCGGTAGCCCCGTCAGCTGCACAACGTCTGACATTGTTGCCAAAGTTCAACATCTCATTCGTGCGGATTGACGTCGAACCATTGAAAACCTTGCTCATAAAATGGGAATTGTTTATGGGACATGCCAATGAATTATAACTGACGAATTGGGCATGCATCGTGTCGCCGCAAAATTTGTGCCAAGGATCCTGACTGCTGATCAGAAGGCGCAGCGTGTTGAAGTTTGCACGGAGCTTCATCAGGCCGTATCCGATTACCCAACCTTTTTGTTCAGGGTCATCACCGTCGACGAGAGCTGGATGTACGCTTATGACCCTGAGACAAAACAACAATCCTCCCAGTGGAAGAGCCCGAACTCACCAAGACCAAAAAAAGCGAGACAAGTGAAAAGCAAAGTAAAGAGCATGCTCGTCGTTTTCTTTGATACCAAGGGGAGTATGCACAAAGAATTCGTCCCACCAAAGCAAACAGTGAATTCCATGTACTACTGTGACGGCTCCGTGAAAATGTGCGGAGACGGCGGCCCGAACTTTGGCGACAAGGGAACTGGCTGTTGCACCACAATAATGCGCATTGTTACAATTCCTTGTTCGCCAGGAGCTTTTTGACGAAAAACAACATGACGGTTGTCCCCCGTACCATGCGATTTGGTACCATGCGACTTCGCTGTATTCCCCAAACCGAAAATTAAGTTTGAAAAGACGTCGGTTCGACACAATTGAGAGGGTTCAAGAAGAAACGCTGCCTGTGCTAAACACCCTCAAAGAACATGACTTGCAAGATGCACTTGGAAAATGGCAGAATGGCTGGGACAGACATATAGTGGGAATTACTTCGAGGGTGACGGCGCCCATTAGCCTCAAAGTAAGTTTTTGACCAGTAGGCAGCACCAATCCCGAATATTCAGGATACCATTTCATAGATTAAATTATCTCTGGATCATTAGAGAGCGTATGATTACGTACAACAGCGGCAGCTGCAGAAGTAATGTCATTGTGCCCAGGTCTATCTCAATAAAATTGAAATATGCACAAATAAAATCATACCAAGTCGTTTTAAGCGCAATGTGCACGCGCTCTTCAAAAAAAAGTGTGTGTGATTGCGTGGTTGTTTGTTTCCATAGAGCGATCCAAGGACGAATGCATGAATTGTGAGATCAGAGACCGAATCGTACTTGCTTAAAGTTGTACGAATAAAAGTTACAACTCATAGTACAGTGCAGAAACGCGTAGAGTGCTGCCGAGCTACAAAGGGTAGAGGAATCATCGCCCTCTCTGCATCAGTTAGTTCACGGTTTCGTTCGAGAGGGCAGCATTGCTTAGGCCAAGGATACTAAGGCCCCAATCACAATAGGAATTAAACGTAAACATAATAAAATAAGACGTAACACGTAAACTTAGTAGTATGAAGGTAGACTTTAACAATGAAAGACTCAAAGGTAAGTATTAGCCAATCAAAACAAAACAAACAAGCGAAGCTCAACTAACAGCTGATTGAAAATGGCTGCTTCTGAGCAAACGACGGTAGCGTTTATGCATATGCATGGAGTAATATGAGCAAGGTTACCTTTCATACAATGCAATTACTCTTTTGTAATACCGGAAACCCGCTGAGATCAATGGAGTTGTGTATAGGGAGGTTGTGAGGTCAACAATGGTGTATGGGGCCAACATTTGGTGGTGGGAAAACACAGAGGAACTGAATCAGGTGCAAACGCAGTTTCTTCTGCAAGTAGGGAGGGGTACAGCTAAATTGTGGGGTTCTTAAAGAGTTTGGTATTTCTAGCGGAAGTGTTAATTTAAAAATAAGAGCAATTAAGTCATGGTTAAGAATAATACGAAGGAATCTTCGAGCAGTTTGTCTAAGGGAACAATTAAGGGAAGGGTGGGAAACGGGATGGGCATCAAAAATAAGGAAAGGCTTAGACAAAATTGGACTAGAGTATAGTTAAGGGGAGAGGACATTACACGAAATAGTTGGAAAATAGTTAACAGATGCTTGCAAGATATATAGATAGGCAAAATACTGAGTCTCAATGCGCAGAAAAAGTATCGCTTAACCTGCAGGCCCAAATACATCTAGTGTGGGGGAGGGGGGATTATCTAGATATTTGTGGTAGAGAAGAAAGAAGTGGTCTCGCATGGTTCAGATTAGGGGCTTGGAAAGGAAACAAAACAGTTAATGCTCTCGGGGAAAGAATTTGTCTGTTGGCAGAATGCAGGGAAACGGAGAATTTAAGAAATGAGCATTTATCACCGCAGTTTTTGACAGCCAATAAGAACTTTGTACATTTATCGGAAAGTGTTGGTTCATGCGAGATACATAGTTTGGGAATATTTCTAGAAAAGATCCGACAAAGAAGGTTAACGACCATAATGAGGGGGGGGGGATTGGGGAGGTGTGCAAATGAAAAGGGTGCTCAAGAATAAGGGTTCCATTCATCTTTATGTATTTATATATAAAATTACTAATAAACGACGTTAATATACTGATGTGTTTGTATGTATGTATGTATGTATGTATGTATGTATGTATGTATGTATGTATGTATGTATGTATGTATGTATGTATGTATGTATGTATGTATGTATGTATTTGTATTATGGCCATTTTGATTGTTACAAGGAGGATATTAGTATGTACAGCCGTAAGGACCATGCGACAGTTGTACGTATTTTAAAAATGTACTCTTTTGTCCATTGACGCCATTCTGTCTACAGAGCCTCTGATCTTCAGCTCTCTCTGTCACAGAGCTCTACAAACAGATCAGCTGCGTTCTGATTTGCTGATTTCTTAAGTTTAAGTTAGACGTAGACGCAAAACCTTGGACCTTGCAAACTTCTAAGTTTACGTCTAATTGTATGTTTATTTTTAGTTTACGTAATTCATTGTATACGGTTCAACTAAAATACATAGTACCTAGGTTTTACATTTAAGTTTATGTTACGTACAATTTTCGTTGTGAATGGGGCCTAACAAAGAGATTCGCCAAGTAATGGGTGGTAAAATAGCAGGGAAAAACCGAGCAATAACAGGCACAATGAAGTCGCAAACATTAAATACATAGATCTTGTATGAAAGAAGCTGTTAGATTCAAGCTCCAAATAAAACATGTGGCTTATTATTATTGCTGGGAAAAGCATATTAGGTTTCTGTTAAATAGCAGTTGACTGCTATACTGTATTGCGTTGTTAACGAGAGCCCGAAAGACATACTCAGAATTAGTAGAAGTCTTTAGCTTAAGCTGTTCACTTTCGTATGTGGGATGCATTTCAGGGATGTTGCATTGAAGAGAAGCAGGTATCACACTAAAGTGCTTCGAGCGGTAACGCTTTGGGAAGTGGGCTTGTGCGGTGTGACAGTGACTTGCACTTGAAAAACTTTCTGTTCCCGGAATCTGGTATAAAACATTTGTTGGAGGGGGGGTCTTCTCCGGCGTCGGAGTGTTCTATATGGGAACAATGCTAGGTCCGTGTCTCACCGCCCGGTGGTAAGCACAAACGACCAGCCCTTGAGCAAGGCTGAAGTACCAAAGTATCCCCCGACCATAACAATCCAAAGTTAATATATAGTGAAATGTATATCCGCAAGACTGAACAGTTAAAGCGTTGAATTCTTGTACGATTACTCTAGCAGAAATAACACATTCCACGCAATAATTTTGTTTTATTTGTCACACACGTGGCTAATCTACAGTGACTGGTTTGCAGTCCATCTTAAATCTCAGTATTTTAATAAACCGTTATTGTATTGCAATAAAAATATTCTTACAGTGACATATCACAGAATTTTAGCAACGCTTTTAATCCATTTAAACATGTAACGAACAAGCTACACCTAGTAACAAAGGCTGACATTGAACAAAAGCTTATCTCGCTTTCTTTAAATGGAAATCCTTTCCCAATATATCATTTTATCTCATGTATCATCAGTGTCCACTACCGGTGGTGCCTCAGTAGTAAAAACAGACGTTAACACCATTCAAAAAATACTCGATATTTTAAAAACAGAAAGATTTTCAGAGTACGGAAGAGGAATATTGTCCGAACTTTTAAGCAACATAATAAATTACAGATGAAAGGGTGTAGATTTACAGAATGAGGTAAAATAGGAAAGTGGGGGCAGGCGTTGCAAGACAAGAGTTTAGGGGACGACCAAGGATTGTAGGGGTGAAGAAGTTGAAAAATTGGAAAGGTATAATCAGGGAGATGAAACAAATTTTGGCTGATCGTAAGATATGGAAAAATGGATTGAGACATCCTAACCGACGTGTTAAAGCATGAAATAAATAGAGGGATAAGAAGGAGAATGAGATTTCTCTTTACGCTAATTTTATTTCATATTTTGAAGACCATTATAAAGGTAACATCTTACAGAAAAAGTAAAATAGAAAAAGAAAAATGTTCTTTACCTGTCTTGCAAATGGGATAACAGATTTTTAGGTGGAGATAAATGTCGATATGGGTTATACAACAGCGGTTCCTGGACAAGAGTGATAAAAAGAAAATTAGTGACTAGATATTGTTTTGTACCAAATCGTGGCGTTCTGTGATTCCGCATTCCAGCGAATAATGAAGCAAAAAGGTAGCCCAGTATAACGCATCGCTGCAGATTCGAGGCATTACCCTTTCCATTCCAACAGTCTTAAACTTGAAGAAAAGTGTTATATTTGTTCACTGTAATAAATGAATGTATTGAAACATGCTTATACGCTCTTTGAAATTTCCTTAATGTGTTTTAATGTTTTAACACGTTGCCTCAGAGTTGCATTAGTGCAGGTCGGTAGCTTTAAGAAGTACATAGACAAATGGAACAATCTATTTTTGTTGCATATAAAACAATTAGATTGATAGAACATAAAATGTAGTAGATATAATTGAAATAAGGTTTATTATAGATATAGTTGGCCAATTCTTGAGGCTATAATATAGTCATTTACAGTGAGAAAAGTGAAAACAAATTGTTGATGCTGCCAAGCATAAAGTTGCTTTGTATTTTGTCACGTCGTTTGTGTGAATCCATTGGAACCGCGTTTGCTCCTCCCTTTTGCAGAATATCCGAACTCATCATCAATGTGGTTAACTGCATTTTGGGGTGGGTCCCCTGAATTAATTTATCTAGATTTTGCTGCCCAGCTTTTAGAAGCTCAGCAGCTAAATTCTGTTTTTCCTCCCTGGTGTCTTTGATAGAGAAGCGCCATTTACTGCTGCCACATTAAGGGCCAAATTATCAACAGATATTAAACATAATCTAACATTTTTTTTAATGTTGCAAATTGCACAATTCGAGAAGGCGGTGTCATGACCGAACAACTTCTGAACGTACTCTCATGTGCTTTTGTTTGCACAGAATATTAAAATAATTTATCCGACTCATGCAAGGAATATTAAAAGCAGCATAGGCACAAAGGTATTCTAACTTCTCTCGTTTTTCATTTACAATCCTATGACTGCTTTTTCACACTCTGTACCTTTGTAAAAATTGCTCTTTTGTTTAAAATTATCAAAGTAACGCATATTACAGCTCTTTCTCTGGTACGAGGGTAGTTCCATATTTTTACGACCTAATCATTTTCTAGGAATGATAAACACAAAAACTATATTTCACTTTTCAATATAGTTACCCTTTATTTCAATGCACTTCTCACATCTTTGAATTAACATTTCAATCCCCCCCCCCAATTGTTAAAAATGGGCATAATGAGCATCTATCACTTCTACGTCACACTTAAATTTCCTTCCTCGAAGGTCCTTCTTGAGTTTTGAGAACAGGAAATACTCAATGGGGGCTAGATCTGGATTGTAGGGTAGAAGATCGATCCCCTTGAAGCCACATTTCTTCACAGTTTCCTTTGCAACAAGAGCTGTGTGCACAGGCACGCTGTCGTGAAGAAGGCACACACCACCACTCAACTTTCCTCGCCTTTTCTCTTTGATGGAAGCACGTAGTCTGAGCAGTAAGCCAGCATAGTACTCCCCATTTACTGTGGTGTTCCTCTCCTTGAAGTTAATAAAGAGTATTCCTTCACAGTTCCAAAAGATTGTGGCCGTGATCCTCTTGGTTGATTGAGTACCTTGGCCTTTAGAGGCGGTGCTTCGCCAGGTATACGCCACTTCATTGATTCTCTTTTGGACAAGGGATCATAGTAGAGGACCATAGTTTCATCTCCTGTAACAATGGTTTGCAGAACTTCTCTCTTGTTGCCACGGCAGAGCTCCAAAAATGCCTGACAACAGATGATTCGTTGCTGCTTTTGGACTGAGGAAAGAAGTCTAGGCACCCATCTTGCACTAACCTTATTCATGTTTAAATGTTGATGAATAGTTCGAAGGACTGTTGCTTTAGAAAGTCACAGCCTTGCTGCTATTTGTGTAACTTCGGTCTTCCATAATTTCTCCTTCCACAGGAGCGATGTTTTCAGGAGTGAGCACCTCCACGCTCTTCGTCTTCAATGCTTTCTTCTTTGAAGAACTTAATAACAGATCGACACTCCATTTTGAACATGTCACATGTCACTGACTTTGAAGCTCCAGGATATGGTGTGCCTTGTATGCATGTTCTATCACGTTTGTGAACTCGTTTGTCTAAAGTCGAAGGGTTTCTTAAGAAGGAAGACTTCACAACACATAGCAGCATGTTCTTCCCCCCCCCCCTCCCAGAATCGCTATCCCTTCAATATCATATTCTTAAGTCGCGTATATTTTTCTTATATATGTGAATTTATTTAAACTGCGTTCCTTCTAAGCGCGAGACTTCGCCAAACCGAGGTCTTAGGTAGCCGCCTATTTCGCCTTGCCTAGCGTGGCCTCTGGTGACGGAGCGTGATGCTCAAAGTGGTGACAGCAGAACTTGTTAAATATAGCTTAGGATTCTCCTTTTGTATTCACTTTAACATTCTCTCACAAAACTGTAGCCTACGATCGTGCACTAAATGTGGTACGTATTGTTTGAAATTCGTTAAACAACATACGTTTTTCAAAATCAGGATTAATAAAATATTTTCTTTCACACTATGACAACTTTATTGCTTAATATAGAGATTCTTAATAGTTTGAGCAGTAGATTGCAAAATACTAAACATAGATTTCTCACTAAGAGATTACTTTCACGACCTCTGGTAGTGCAGTAGAAACTCGCTTTGTTCAAAATTGTATACATTACTTGTATTATAAATTGCCTTAAGCATTGGAATGGTATATAAATTAATTCCATATGGCATGTAAATACTGTACCTGGGTTTTAAAGCAAAATGTTTCTTTATTAGCATGTGCTATGAATAGTCATAATTGTGTGTGGAAAGCACCACACACTTGCTCTTACGACACTAACGTTAAGAATAGAAGGTGGAAAATGCAAAATCATTGGACTGAAAGCTAAAAATATCGCTTATAGTTCCAATAACCATTGAAAGGAGCCATTACTTTTGATGTATTATAATATTAGTAAAATCTTAAAAACATTAAGAAGAAAAGCATTATATCAATTATTGCTTTGAACTGAACTGTACTGTATTACAGTCCAAATAGTGAGCGAATTTAAAATATATTGAGTAACCGCCCTCTATCCGCCAAGAGCATAACTGAACGTCAATCAGCGAAAACAAACTCGCATCAATCACATTTGTATCCATTCCGCGTACTGAACGAAATAGAGAAGATGAGATTACTGGCTACCTACTGCAGAGTTACCACACAAACACACTGGAGAATGCATTGTTTACTAGGCATTACGTGGAATGTCACAAGGACGAAGTATCATTTCCTCCATTAATCATCCATTTATGTTAATTCCTTGCTGTCAAAAACGGGCGTTGCACTTCAACAGAAACAAATACGCTTTGCTCTTTCTCTCTTATACATCTCTGTCTTTACTTCTTGCAATGATTCTAATCTTATAACTAAAAAAATACCTAAAGGCCGCGAACTCATAACTCCCATCATCAAACGACTAAACTATGTCAAATATTCGACAGAACTCCCCTTCGTTTAAGATGAAACCACACGCACGCATAGCCAGTTACCGTCGGTAGTGCAAACAAGAAAGCGGATAGCTGATAATGTAATGTCACAGACTGATAGCAAATCGTCTTTTTGTTTCCACTGTTCTCTTTTTATATGATTAATGCTCCATCTTGATCCTACTATGTACAAGGGTAGGTCCATGAGTTTCCGGCCTCGCCGATAAGGATTATCGCCTTCACAGAAAACTTAGCTGTTATTCATGCCTTATCTATTAAGTAATTAATTGTAGCCCTAACTTCCGCTCCGCTGTGTTCAGTTATTCAGATATAGTTGCATAAAAAAAGGCTATGCGTAGAAGATGGTGACATGTTCAAAGGGAATATCGAGCTGTTATTAAGTTCTTCACAAATGAAGGACATACTCCAAATAAAATTAAGCAGTGATCGGACGGTGTATATGGGGAAGCATTCTCCTCATATTATACCGTAAAAGAAAAGGTCAAACTTTTTCAAATGGATCGAGAAAGCATTGAAGAGAAGAGCGTGCAGGTTTGGAGGTGCTCACTCCTGAAAAACATCGCTCTTGTGGAAGCAGAAATTATGGAAAACCGGCGGCTCAAGTTATACAAATAGCAGCAAGGTTGGGCCTTTCTAAAACAACAGCTCTTCGAATTATTCATGGATATTTAACATGAATAAGATTAGTGCAAGATGGGTGCCTAGACTTCTTTCCTAAGTCCAAAAGCAGCAACGAGTCATCTTTGTCAGGAATTTTTGGATCTCTGCCGTGGCAACGAGAGAAAAATTCAGTAAACTGTTGTTACAGCGGATGAAACTATGGTCCTCTACTTTTGGACCTTGTCCAGAAGAGAATCAATGGAGTTGCGTAAATCTGGCAAAGCATCGCCTCTAATGGTCAAGGTCCCTCAGTCAACCGAGAAGATCATGGCCACAATCTTTTGGGACTGTGAAGGAATACTCTTCATTGACTTCAAGGAGAGGAACATCACAGTAAATGGAGAGTACTATGCTGGCCTACTGCACAGGCTATGTGCTTCCATCAAAGAGAAAAGTCGAGGAAAGCTGAGTGTGGTGTGCGCCTCCTTCTACACAACGCGCCTGTGTACATAACTCTGTTGCAAAGGAAGCTGTGGAGAAATGAGGCTTCAAGGAGTTCGACCATCCACCCTACAGCCCAGGTCTAGCTCCCAGTGACTATTTCCTCTTCTCAAAACTCAATAAGGACCTTCGAGGAAGGAAATGAAAGTGTGACGAAGAAGTGATGGATGCTGTTTATGGCCATTTTGTAGACAAGACTTTTGGGGGGGGGGTAAATTGAAATGTTAATTCAAAGATGTGAGAAGTGTATTGCGATAAAGGGTAACTATACTGAAAAGTGAAATATAGTTTTTGTGTTTATCATACCTAGAAAATGGTTAGGCTGGGTGTGGACCTACCCTTGTATGTTTATTTTTATGTATGTATTATTTGATTGATCCTTACACATTTTTTTCTCTCTCTTTACAGTGACTCAGGGCAATCTCTCTGTCATGGCGGAGTCAAGAGGTATTTCTCCTGTAACATTCAGGTTGGTGATGGCCTTCATGTAGTCTGTACATATAAAAAATATACACGTTTTGAGTATCCAAAATGTGAATTGGTTTGGAGCAGTTGAATTTCTTACTTCACATTGACAGTTAATTATCAAGTACCTAACAGCTAAATGCACTACAGGAAATTAAAGGTTACTAGCTCTACATGAATACTGTGGAGTTTTCCCGCAATTAATTAAAAAGGCGGGACAAGTATATTTATATTGTCGAATTTCGAGAAGTTTTAACTCCTAAAAGTTCACTTAAATTAAGATTAACCGCAAATAGGCAGCAAAACCATCTGAGAAGAGAGAAAAAATTTAATCAAGTGCCCACTATTGTTCACATTAGCATTACCGAAAACATCATTGTTATGTTTCATTCTGTTTATATTTAATACATCCACCTTCCAACTTTTGTTGTCTAAATTTCTAAATGTGTCATATTCCGTAACATCTACAAACAAATGTTACATAAAATAACAAATATAGTAAAATGAAATTAAACTGGAAGTGTGTGGAAACATCTTGCTTATAGGTGAGCGCCTTTGTGTATAGACAAGTGTTTAGACACATCGGTTTTGTTGGTTGCATAAATATTAGACTTTACTCCACATCAATACAATTCTGTGAAATTACGTTTGCTGTGATGATATTAACATTCCGCTTTTACTATCACTAATTCGCTCATGTGACGTCATCTAAAAATCAACCAATGAAACGAAACCAAAGTTGAATTTTGGCCAATTACAGCCGGATTACGGAGTGAAATTATCGAAAAAAGTTATCAAATCCACTTTATCACGCGATGTGCATTTGGCTTGTGATCAGTGTAGCCAACTCTATACCTCCACTATATAATTCCTGAAAACGCATCACTGACCACTTTCACTAGAGGCGGTGATGAGATATTGATAGCAACAAAAGCATGGACAATCGACAGTCATGAGGCTAGATGGAGGGTTCTTCAAAGCGTTTTGGTGATGCTCAAATGTGCGAAATGATCTTATCATTAGGAATTCCAAACCAAAGAATTCAAACCAAAATAGAGACACTGTATGTTATCTATTTTGTTTTGTTTTTCTCAGTTGGTATTAGAAAATCGAACTGTAGCTATTGTGCCAAAAATGTATACACACTTTCACAGTAGATATCTATTTAACATATTTTAAAGTTGGGCCGAAAAACAACAGTAGTGTGTATTATGATGTTCTGTAAACAGATGTGACTCACATACATTATGACAGCGTTGCTACGTGATAGGTAAATCAACAATGAACAAATGAAGCCGAGATTATCGTATGATGTTCTCTAAACAGATGTGACTTACATTACGTTAAGCTAGCGTTGTGCAACAAAATGGAGTCAAGATGATCGTTTGAACAGCGGAAAGCAATTAGGAAGCGGTATTGGAAAGTCGAGAATGTTGATGTAGTAGTTCAGAGGCAATGGAGACGTTTGTACAGAACAGAACCGCCGACGCGAGCAACAATTGCATGCATTCGAGACAAATTTGAGACTCGCGGTACTGTATGCAACAGCATGGCGCATCACGACATTACCACCGAGATGTACGTGCGTACCTTGATGACAATCTTCCAAAGCACTGGATAGGACGAAGAGGTCCAATTGAGTTTCCACCGCTTTCTCCGGATCTAACTCCGTTGCACTTCTACCTATAGGGAACTTTTAAGAATGTTGTATACCGTAGAAAACCAGTTACACTGGCAGCACTTCGGGAAGAAATTGAAACGGCAATCACTGAGGATACTTTCGCAAACGTTGCTCAATCAGTAGTTCAACGTACCCAGAAGTGTATCGACGTTGATGGTGGGCATTTTGAGCAACTGTTGTAACTGTAAAAGTCCAAGATGCTTAGTGCTCATCATTTTCTGTTTGTGAGAATTCAGTTTTGTTATGTTAACAGAGCTTTTTCTGTGCTTGAAGTGTGTGTATATTTTGGCATCCTGTGTGTGTGTGGGGGGGAGAGAAAAATATTGGTGGAATCAGTTGTGGGAGTGAGATGTAGGCACTGAATGAATATTATAGAAAATGAATATTAGCAGTTGAAATGGATTATCTCATACGGAGCTCTAAAATTTAATAGAGCATATAAAAATCTGGAAATTAGAAACACAATAGATGTAGAAGAAGCAGAACTCCAAAGAAATGAAAACAAGTGTCTTAAATGGTTTGGCCATCTGATGAAACTGGGAGAAAACAGATGGCCTAAAGCAGTGTGTGAATGAATGGCAACGACCAGGAAAACGGGGAAGAGAAAGACTATGAAGAGTTTGGAATAATGAGATTATGGAGGCAGTGACAAGAAGAGATTTAAAACTCGAAGACACCGGATAGAAGAATGTTGACGACTGGCATAGGAATACGGCAGTAGCTGTACAATATGTCTTTCCATTGTCTTCTCAGCTAAATTTGTAATACCAGTGATTTCAACAAAGTTAGCAATGTTTTATGTGGAAGGTGGTTTTTTCTTTCTTTTCTTTTCTTTTCTTTTTTTTTTTTTTTTTTCCCTCCCCTCATATGAAAGATACTCCAAATACATTTACTGGTTCACGGGTTGCATTTTGTGCTTATATTTTGCTTCTGAGAGGATCTTCGCCATTAAAGAATATATCTTTCAATTGTTCGTGTCGATGTTTGCATTTTTTGAAATCAAGCATACTTTTTTTACAAAGGCAAATGTTGTTTTTCACCATTGACTTTGGTTTTAATTATTAAATTTGTACTGGCCTGGTCCTTCTAATACATATTTAATAAACAGGCTACGAGTCAGTTATTATAATAATTGTTTTATCAAATTGTATACTTTATGGTTAAAGTTGTTGCAGTGATTTAATGTTTTGGTATAAAAAGTTCATTATTAAAATTATTGAAAAGCATAAGAGACTTCAAATGCGATAAGATTCGCCCATAAATTGGTTATGTAAAAAAGGGCAAAACTGTTGTAAAGATGAATTTAGGCTTCAAGAACATTAATGTATAATTTATACATTTTTGTTTGCACATTTACAAGTTATTTAAAGATTACTAAACTATTAAACATTTTAAGTTCAAAATATCTTTCCAGTGTATGAACTTGTTATAATCAAATAATTCATAAGAAGCTGCACACGTTGCAAAATCTACTTTCTAACGTTAATCAGCCGTAAAAAAAAAAAAAAAAAAAACCTTATTTTATGCTCCTAGGCTGTGTCAGAATTTACAAATCCGGCTATATCAAAGTATTTATTGTAAGCCTAACCTTTTCCAAATTTGAGATCTGATCTACTTGAACCTCATAATAACAAAAGGACATACAGCGAAAATGCATGAAACTTGGTCTTGTACGCAACTTGATATTTATTACGAGACCTTGACTTATAGGCAAGGTATAAAGGCGGTGACGTCACGCCCGACGCGAGACAGGAAGTATGTCTGTCGCCGCAACCTTGACCCCCATCTCAAGTTTATTGCCGGACTCGGTGGCGCTGCCGCTAATTTCATAATAAGTTGCCATTCATCGCGACTGCATCTCGCGACTGCAGCGCTATAGAGTTATAGCCTACAATTAGAACTCTATAGCGGCTCGGCCGGAACTGAACCGAACCTGAAATTAGTTTAAAATTTAACATTAGAGCCTGTCCGTGTGAAATATTTATATTTGAAAAATTAAATTAAAAAAATACATATATTATTGTTCTTCTAAAGCTACCACCACCCCCACCACTACTTCTACTGTTGTTGCTGTCACCAGCATTATCAATAATAATAATAATAATAATAATAATAATAATAATAATAATAATAATAATATACACCTTTCATCATGATTACTAAAAGGCATATTACCATTGATCATTGTTAATATTATGTTCAATTCCGTGATATATATATATATATATATATATATATATATATATATATATATTTATATATATATATATAAATTATTTCAATGTTTTCTTCCTTGAAAAATTGTGATACAATACATTTACTTTCCTTCTATCTCCCGTGTGTTAAACAGAATATAAGATAAATGGCTGAGATTTCATATATTTTTCCATATTGCCTGCCAATCTTTCATTGTACCATTACACCACACATCTGCAAAATTCTTATTGTTTCTGTCAGCGAAGAATCAACACACGTGATAATACACCGCATTTAGAATTAGAGAGTAGCATATATTGCTAGTCTAATTTTTGTTTTAACTTCATAATATATTTGTTAGTGGGTCTTTCGGTAAAGAACCTTCAGGTTGAGGGAACTCCTAAGTTATCAATTTTAATTTTAAAATGATCACTTTATTCTTTAGTAAATTAAATGTTTCACATCGCCAGTATGGAAATAACCTTCTGTCGAAACAATTTGCATGGAAATCTCAGATGCGTTTATTATATTGCAACTTAACGCCATCAACTGAATCGCGGTCACCGTTGCTATCACTAGCACAGAATAGACACACTTTTACCTTAAAAAAATTCACAACAGATTTTTCTCTCAACTCATGTTTTCCTAATTCTTTGAGTATATTTGTTCAGTGACACCTGTCACTCCACTCAAGATTTTTTTGTTTGATTGATTTATTTATGGACGCTCTTTAACATCTCAGGTCATCAGCGTTCCATTCAACTCAGGGCGTGAAACGGCCGACTAATTTTGCTCAGAGACCTCTCTTTCAGGCTTGAGGTTCTTTTTTGTGCCGTAAATGTACGACACGGGACCAGATGTGACTTACATTACTTTATGCTAGCGTTTCTACAACAAAATGCATCCAAGATTATCGTTTGAACATTGGAAAGCAATTTTGAAGTGGTATTGGAAAACCGAGAATGTTGTTGAAGTTCAAAGGCAAGGAAGACCTGTGTACAGAACAGAACCGCCAACGCGAGTAGCATTTGAGACAAAATTGAGACTCATGGTACCGTATGCGATGTTCACAAGGGCAGATCTGGGAGACCTCGCACAGCAACAAGCTCCGCACTGGATCCAAGGCACTATCCTAGGCATTATCGTAGGCACTGGATAGGACGAAGAATTCCGATTGAGTTTTCACCACGTTCTCCGGATCTAACTCCGTTGGACTTCTACCTATGGGTTACAGAAAACCAGCTACACAGGCAGTACTTCGGGAAGAAATTGAAACGGCATGTGCTGCAATCGCTGAGGACACTTTCGCAAACGTTGCTCAATCAGTAGTTCAACGTACTCAGAAGTGTATCGACGCCGATGGTGGGCATTTTGAGCAACTGTTGTAACTGTGAAAGTCTAAGATGATTAGTGCTCATCATTTTCTGTTTGTGTGAATTCAGTTTTGTTATGCTAACAGTTTTTTCTTTGCTTGAAGTGTGCATACATTTTTGGCACCCTCTGTAGTTAATCACATGCAAAAGGCCTCATTTCCTTGCAACAAGCCCTTACCACGATAATGCACGGCCGCACATCGCAAAAGTTAGACTCAACGCACCTGTCCCAGCCTTTCTGCCAATAATGAAAATGTTGGAAACTAACTTTGGACAGGTCCTTCAGAATCGCCTCCACAGTCATCACCACTGCTTCTGGTGATATAAAATGCTTTCACGAAAGTGTTCTTCAATTTGGGAAAAAGGAAAAAGCACATGAGGCCAAATTTGGACTATAGGGAAGGCGAGGGATACCTTCATATGGATCGTCGGGTGTATCATCCTTTGAAATTGATTACTTCCCCTCTATAAATATTTTAAACTATTTTCGAGCTGAGTTATAGGGCAGAACAAACTCTCCATAGGCCTCTTATAACATTGCAAAGAAGAAGATTTGTTGAGACTAAAGCAGAATTTCTGAGCAGCATATTGTTCTCGTGGTTTCAACTTGCACACCTCTCATAGGCGGGAACCGGATGTGACAACAATGAAACTTATATAATGTGTACAGTGTGTATTAAGTAACAAAATATCATAAAGTTAAATTTTAACGCGAGAAATTGTGCCTGTAAAAAACTATAATCATTCATTATTGAATAGTCCTCGTATTAAAAAAAAGTGATCGACTTTAAAAAAAAATAAGAGGTAAATTTATTTACTGTCTGGACCGATTTCAGATGGAATGTCTCCTTTAATTCGTTCTTATTCTTATATAATATTTATATTATATTTAATAGCTATTTATCACACAAATGTTAATAATAGCAATTTATTTTTAAGTAGGGATGCTTTCGATATGAAGCTTGTGCTCACAAATGTGTAAAAATTTTTTTTAGATGGTTTGTTTTAATTGGTATTGGAGCAGTGAATTTAACTTTCTGTTATCCTTAACTAAAATACATCTAGTCACTTACCTTTCACCATGGAGGTAGTTTTATTTATTTTTATGGTTTATTTGGGTGGTTTTTAACATCTCAGATCATCAGCGTCCATTGAATTCAGGGCGTGAAACAGTCGATAAATTTTGCTCAGAGACTTCTTCTTTCAGGCTTGAGGTTCTTTTACCTGCCGTAAATCTATGACATGGAACCCATTGCTTTGCTTTCCTTCCGAAGAAAGCCACACTTAGAATTTTTAAGCCGGAAAGAAACTTCATCGACCCTGGTCGGGATTGAACCCGCGATCTTGGGTCCACGTGGCACATATGTTTACCACTAGACTACCAGGACCGACAGAATGGAGGTAGTGAGGTTTTGGTTGAAAACTACGGCCAATGCAAACCACCGCCACACATTGTTTGGCACTGTGTTAAATGCAGTCTCTCCCTCAAAAAAAAAAAAAAAAAATATATATATATATATATATTGCCCCAGTATTTATATCTTTTTGGTTTGTAGTGATGGTGAAAGCATTTTCAATAGTGTGATAATTTTTTTAATGGTGTTAACCTCCATTTTTACTACTGAGCCACCATAGACAATGGATACTGATGGTACATAAGATGAAATTAAGATAGGGATTGGGGGGGGGGCATTTTCCATTTATGAGAAACTGAGGAAAAGCTGGAGGGGGAAAAAACTCTATCAGGAAGGACAGTCCTGAGGGAAACTAATCCCTGACCCGCTCACGAGTGCGTGCCTTAACGACCTCGACTACCCTTGTCAGTATTTGAGAACATGCATGGATATCAATTAACCAAAGAATTTTAATTTAATTTCACCTTTAAATGGAATGCATTTTGTTCTTGTTTGCTTTCTTTTTACATTAATTAAAAATGATGAAAATGTCCATAAAGTATCATGGTTTTAATGGCCGAAATGTTAATAAAAGAAGTAGGTAATTATAAATTCTCTAGATTATGGAACGAATAACATAGCATAATTAGCGCACAGGTTTTGCATCCAGGACTTTGACAAGGATAGGAGCCAGCGACCGGGCGCGGTAATTTGGAAGGAGATAGGTTGGCCGAAACAACCAAATGGGGATGTTCTAAAAAAAAACTCTAAAACTCAGCTTGGTACTAATTTAGAAAAATCACTTAAAGATGAATGCATTAATGAAGATTCAAAATAGATTTCAAGCTTGCAATTCCAAGCACGTAAGTAGTAGCAAAGTTAATGTGTTTCTTATTGGACGTTTTAGGTTTGGGATTATTTGTGCGCTAGGATGATACAAGATAGAAGGATATTGTATTTACTATTGGAACTTTAGAGCTAGGTTTTTTAATATAGGTATCAAGAGATGAAACGTCGTTACAAAGTCGCGCATTGGAAGAGAAAAAGAAATAGATATTTTTGGTATGCATGGAGTGGTAACTATCAAAATGAATATGTTGTAAATTGGTGGACGTGTGCACGGACGTAGATACGGTCATCGCATTAAGAAATATCAACATCTAGGAACGTAGCAGCATTGGGAGAGACAGAAGTGAACTTGACTGAAACTTTGGAGTTTATTTGCATAAAGCGCGTACTCTACCGGGTTTAAATCTTGTCTGTTAATATTGCCCTTTTTAGTTTGTTATCGTTGTTTAAAATTCTTAATGCATTTCTCTTTCTTACCCCCCCCTTTTTCCTCTAGATGCTTATTTTATATGTTTCCATGCATTACATTACTTTCGAGATTCAATATTTACTTTTTATCACCTTCACTGTCTTTTACCTTTGAAGATCACAAGCTGTTCGGAATATTGCGATATTAAATCTGTGATTTTCTAAGTGTTTTGTGTTTTATCCTTTTTCTGCTTATCCTTTTTCATATATATATATATATATATATATATATGAAAAATAATGTAACACTAATAACAATGTAATTAAATTAACAATAATTAGAAAAGCAGAAAAGGATAAAACACTAAGAAAAAGTCACAGAGTTGTAATCGCTATATTTCCAACTACTTGAGTTCTTCTATGGCAAGAAGACTTTTTTTTACGTGCTGATTTTTTCGCGTAAAATTAAATTATATTTCGGGGTGATCTTATCTAGAAATTTGGAATCACTATGGAAGTTAAAAATCGGTTAATAAACATTTCTAAAGGATAGCTAGAAGGTAAAGAAGGAGGTTCAAGTGTGGAGGGAGAACGAAAATTGAGAAGGGAAGAAGTAACATTTGAAGTAGGCTGAGAAGATTTAATATGCCAATAATAACGCATACTATTTTTCTTATATCTAAGAACAATAATTCTATAAGACAATTTTTCTTATATATACATGGTGTTAATGAACTACACCGAAATAATTTCAGAGTGTAGAGATGTGGTATATATAAGCAATCTGAGATAGAAACTAATAATATTTAAAATTAAAACTTGTGTTATCTATTTATAGTTTAATCTCTAAATATAAAAACAAAAAAGTATATAATTTGTCACCTTACATTGCTGCAAAGCATAATTTTTCCTCTGGGTTGATAGGGTTCTTGTATCCATAGCAAGACATTATTGTAATACACTCTGGATAAGATTTTACATCGTACAGAACGACTCTAAAGATAGCCGTGAAATATTCACGGAATTTTGTATAATTTCCAAAAAGTCGTCATTACACCAACTTAAATAAGCACCCTTGGTCATTATCGAGTAAAATAGTTTTTCTACTTGGATATCTTTCATACTTAACGAGCAAATTATCTTCCTCACACTCTAACACCTGTATCAACGCAGCCAACAATGTGTTGTGCATTTTGGGGATACACTGAACTAAGATGAGCGCACATTCTTGAAAACGACGCACAACGGATTGTGGGACCGGTCAGTTCACGCTTAAAAACCATACATTTTCTTTAGGGATGTTTGCTCTATATAATATTGCGTTTTAAATAGATGGATTGGTGTTAAAAAATCTACTATAGCAGCTAATGTCCAAAGAATGCATTATGGTTACTAAGGTGTGGTATATTTTGCTGTTTTGCAGGACTGTCCAGAAGGGTCGACAGATTTCAGAGCAGAGCAGTGTGCGCAATTCAACAATGTATCATTTGAAGGAAGATATTACAGGTTAGTAAACGAACAAGTCATTTAGCGAGTGTTACAATGCTCGTTTTCCCAATTTAGAACATTTTAACCTTCTTTCTAAAATTTTACTTTATTAATGGCTTAGTATTTGAAAATAACAACCATATTCTATGTTTCCACCTTTCCACTTTGGTGGTCATAACTGAAAGGTATCATCAAAGGTTCAAGCGTGAGAGAGTTTGGAAGAAAGAAGAATAAAAGGAGGCATCCAAATAGCCGTAACTTTGGACAAAGAATTCTCTGGCCTTGCCTTATTATCATTTCATTATGATTAGTCGTGAATTTGCCCGCTGCTCAAGGGCAGGGCAGTGTTGGGTGTGTGGAATATATTATTGCTTTCCTATAGCAGAGCTATACAAATAATAATTTATGAACACTCGTTTCTTTAAAGCCCTCCTAATTCAGAGCTCTCGATGAATCGATGCCTGTATGTAACTTAAAACCTTTCCTATGCATTCCGTTTTTTATTTATTTATTTTTTGTTGTTTTCCCTGTCCCCAATGTTCTTTATCTATATTCTAGCATTCTTGTTTCTCTATTTCTTGATAGTGTTTGTCTTCTTTATTGCCTATTTTACTTTCTATCTCAATTGTGCTTAATTGAAATGTTCGAATATTTGATATGTGGTTAACAACACAACAAAGTTTTTGTTTCCTGCGGCGTTAATAATAATAATAATAATAATAATAATAATAATAATAATAATAATAATAATAATAATAATAATTAGGGATGAATTCTAAATTAATTTTAATTTTTTATTATTTTACTCCAGAATTTTATAAATAATCCATAATCTACACTAGAGATAATTAAACTCTTCATTTGTTCAGTCACCTTGTCAAGTTCCACGATGCCGGCCGGACCTGATGATACCATATTTGCCTCGTAAACTCAAGGTCGCGGGGTCGATGGATTTTTTAGGACGTAAATGTATCAGTGTTTTACCCGTTTTTACGCTGAGACATCACAGGTGGTGGATACTGATGATGTACAGGATGAAATGATTCTGGAAGGAATCTTAACTCCAGACCTCCCACTCACAAGTCAATGCCACCCTTGTCACCCGTGGCGGTAGGGCTTACAATTCCTAATATGGCTTCTTTGGAAAGGAAGTAAAGCCGTCGGTCTCGTAGATTTACAACACTTAAAACTGTAATATCATACACTTTTTAAAGGGCGTGTGAAAGTCAGAATGCTATCCGAGTACATTTATTCATTCAGTTACTGTGTGTGTACAATCAAGGACAAAGATACTCTCGCTCTTATTTATCTCTCTGCAGTAGTGGAGGGATTTCTGGTCGTTTAACATGAACTTTCCATCCCTCTCTTCTTCAGCGAGCTCATGTCAGGGTGCGGAACACACTATTAGCAGGAGTGAAGTACTTCTGCTATTTTGTCCTATGTAGCAGATATACTGACAAAGAGCCACTATTCAATGATCAAACTTGTTTTGTTTTCGACTCTACCTTTGCCATTTTTACTCCTTTCTTTCTCCTCCTTCTGCACATAAGCAAAAGCGGAGGAAGTAGAAAACAGAGCCATGAGAGACTTCCTTAAGACTACCTTTTGCATATGCTTTTTCTATAATACCAGATTACACCTCTGAAATAAGGAGAAGAATATATCGTATGGATATGGGAAGCTGGTTGTCCATTTATCAAAATCACCAATGCCAAAGCCAAACACAGTAAAGTAGTGGATTCAGTATTTCTGGGAAGAATGGAAAAAGGTTTGAAAACTGGCCTTAAGCCTAGATGACAGCAAAATGAACCAAGCTGTCATGGAAGTTAATCAAGTTAAACCTTTTTCTTCTGCTTTGCATATGCATCCTCAAACTAAAAGAAAATGCATCCATAAAGTGAAAATCCACTATCAAATACCTAGTAGAAAAGGCTCTCTAATAGCAAATATCGAGAACCCAGAGATCTCTGCAAAGTCAAGAAGTTTGTAATTCCATAATTTGGTCGGATGAAAAGAAATTTTCATAAGATGAAGTTGTCATGTCATTTCCAAAGGTAAGAGTGGTCGGATAAATGTTGCATTCTGGGGAGGGATGATGGCTAATAAAGTGGGAGAACTGGTCCAGCAACCTCATCATATGAATTGCAAATAATGCATCTAAATTCTGGAGATGTGAATGCTATTCAGCTTCTGGGTAATATACCAAGAAGAAGAAATGCCAAATATTATCTTCAAACATGATAAATGCATAAATTAAGAAGCATAAGGAACTGGTTTAATGCCCAGCCAGAGATTTCACTTTTGGACTGAGCAGCCAAGTTCCTAAATCTGAACCTGAGAGAAAATAATGGGTCATTAATGGTGCTTGAATGGGATTATCATCAGAACAGAACATCAGAAGCTCTGGCAAAATAGGTAACAGAACTAAGGGAAGCCCTTAGTAGACTAAATCCTAGCCAGTTGTTAGTAAATCAAACAGCAAGAGGCTGGATAAAATACACAACAAAGATGAGAATCCTGTCATTCCCAGTAGCAGGACAAGTGCCTCACTTTCAAATCAACATCCTGTCTGTGTAGATTTTGTCTGTCAGTGTCACAATTACACGAGTATAAAACATGAAAGAATATCTTTGTCCTATAAAATGTTGACGTGGCAGTCCAGTACCATGCTATATGCTCAAAAGAGTAAGTTGAAATAGTTGCTTAAGGTTTCTAGTAGTATGCAGCTGCAAAACACTCATATTTGTTATGAAAATGTAAAAACCTGTATAATCTTTTTTCCAGATGGGTGCCTTACACAAAGGCTACCAACAAGTGTGAGCTGAACTGCATGCCAAAAGGTGAAAGATTTTACTTCAAGCATAAGAGGAAAGTTGCAGATGGTACAAAATGTGATGAAGAGAAACTTGATATCTGCGTGGATGGAGAGTGTTTGGTATGATTCATAATTTGTTAAAGTACATTAATTTAGTTCTAATTCTATCTTCACTAAGTTGAATTCTACTGGGCAAGTGACTGGACTATTGCATTTAGGTCAGGCCATTTATTTGGAAAAGTTTTATGGTGGAACAAAACAACAGCACTGCTATTATCACTACATTTTGGTACCTGGAGTCGGGTCACAGCCAGGTCCCCTGGATTCCAGTACATTGTGCTGATAAACCGAGGACTGGGGTCTTATGCAATAGAAGTGAACAATTGGTATCCTGTTTATTTGGAATTTAGAGTAAGGCATTAGTACATTATTAATTATTGTAAAAATTGTAATTGTCAGGGGTAATCTAAAAGGGTCTGGGCCAGATAGATGGAGGGCCTGGGCCATATAGATGGAGACCCCTTGTAATAGTATTTTCTTAGCATTCAAATAAATAAATAAATAAATGATCACTAAGCATTTTATAAATACAAAATATATCTAACCACAGAAAGAAAATTTAATTTCAAAAGCTCCATTCCAAAACACACAGAGAGTTTAAAAAAAAAAAAAAAATCATAGATAGCCTTTGTATTTACCCTGACTCATCAAATACCACAAAAAGTTATTTGATATAAAATAAAAATAATTGAATGGGGCTAACAGTAACTTTCAAATTATATGCCTCCAAAAATCTATGACACCATTGTGTCTGATCCACAGGATATAGCGTACACCCTAAGGATACCTTCAAGTTTTTCCAGCAATGTGAACTATGTGATAAACAGCTCGTCATGAACAATATTTATCTGCTATAGCTGTGATTCCAGAATTGTTGTAACTTGTGAATATTTAACATTTAACATTGTAGCTTGGGCAAAAATGAAATAATCAAAAAATTTATCCTTCATAAATCTGAGCCACAAATTAATTTTTATGTATTCCTTTGACATTGAACTGAGCATAAGATGACTTCTATCCCAAATGTGGTAGCTGTAATCAGCTGCATTCAGGGTAAGCTAGGTAAGCTAAGTAAACTCCTCTTACCCACTGCTTGCAGTTCATATAAAATAATCTGTTTCCTTTTTCTTAGGAGTCTTTATAAGACATAACTGTATTTCTTAAAAATTCATAACCTCTATAATAGCACTTCTGCAGTATTCGGCAGCTTTCAGCTTGCAGCCTACAAATGTTATGCCGAGGGTGCCAAAAAATATATACACACTTTCACAGTAGATATCTATTTAATATATTTCAAAGTTGGACCAAAAAACGACAGTAATGTGTAGTATGATGTTCTGTAAACAGATGTGACGCATATATATATATATATATATATATATATATTTTATGATAGCGTTGCTATGTGACAGATAAATCAACAATGAACAAATGAAGCCAGATTATCGTACGATGTTGTAAATAGATGTGACTCACATTACGTTATGCTACAACAAGAGCCAAGAGCCAAGATTATCGTTTGAACAGCGGAAGGCAATTTTGAAGTGGTATTGGAAAACCGAGAATGTTGTTGCAGTTCAAAGGCAATGGAGACGTGTGTACAGAACAGAACCGCCAACGCGAATAACGACTGCACGCATTCGAGACAAATTCGAGATTCATGGTACTGTATACAATTTTCACAAGAGCAGATCTGGGAGAACTTGCACAGCAACAAGCCCCGCGTCCTCGGCTATGGTTTTGAAACGTTTTGAGCACTCACCGCAGATTACTCATAAAGAGTTCCAATTAAGCTTCCACCGCGTTTTCCGGATCTAACTCCGTTGGACTTCTACCTATGCGGAACTCTTAAGGATGTTGTATACCGTAGAAAACCACACTGACAGCACTTCGGGAAGAAATTGAAACGGCATGTGCTGCAATCGCTGAGGACACTTTCGCAAACGTTGCTCAATCAGTAGTTCAACGTACTCAGAAGTGTATCGACGCCGATGGTGGGCATTTTGAGCAATTGATGTAACAGTAAAAGTCTAAGATGATTAGTGCTCATCATTTTCTGTTTGTGTGAATTCAGTTTTGTTATGTTAAAACAGTTTTTTCTTTGCTTGAAGTGTGTATACATTTTTTGGCACCTCTGTATATTACTGTGGCCAAACATGTACAAATTGACAAGGACAGAAAACTGTAGCATTCAATTAAATGTTCAAATTAGCTCATGGCAAAGATTTTTCAACACACTGTTGAGTTTTTGCATTTTAATTTGGTAATTAGTTCTTCTAATCAGCAATTTTTAAATATTTGAAAATAGTGCTAATCTGACATAAGAGAGATAGATAAGATAAGTCATACGTCGTGGCAACTTTCCCCCCCCCCCTCGTGGTCAAGGAACAACACGAAAGATCTAAGATAGTGTATGGAAGTGTATGGAATGCACTTTAAATGAAGCCACCAAATGATGTGTGTGAGCAGAGCTGCGTTTTTCGACACCGAAGTTCAATTGTCAGAGGTTAGGAATGGCTCACGAAGAGTGAACAACGTGGTGTGTGAAAACACCATTCTCCGCGGCAAGAGCGCACGAGAATACCGCACAGAACTACAGGAAGCACTGGGTGCGCATACCCTGCTCTATCGAACAGTGGCGAGGTGGGTATCTAAATCTCTTCAGATTGATGCGATATGTTTCGTAGCGAGTCAACTTCTGTATTGATGTGACATCCACTTTGCACACATTTTCCGCAGGTAATCCCGTGAAATGCGATGTACTGTTTTTGCCGGAATTCCTGTTTGATGTTCTAGTTCTACAAGAGTTGGGTAATGCTTACCATCGCGTAAGCATCACCCAGCATCTTTGTCTGCGGACACCGGACGCCCACCGCGCGACAGATTGGCAGTAAACATTCTGTCCCGTTTGAAAGCCCCTGTGCACCTCGCCACCGTTCGATAGGGCAGGGCACGCGCACAGTGCTTCCCGTAGCTCTGTGTTGGCATTCTCATGCATTCCTGCTGCAAATAAATGCTATTTTTATATATGCATGTTGTTCATTCTTCTTGACTTCATTCCTGACCATTGTCGCTCACCAACTTAACTTCGGGACTTGCTGAGACATGCAGCTCCGTTCATTTACACCATCAGGTGGTTTCATTCAAAAATACATTCCATACACTTTCAACCGTATATCTTAGGTTTTTCATGTTGTCCCTTATTTGCGGGGGAGGGGTTTGTCATGACTATTTGTAGTTTTTAAGAAGTTGGGTTTTTATACTGTAGCAGATACCATTTGTGTACAGAGAAGTAAATGGGTGATTCCTTACAATCTATACAACAATTATTGAAATATCCATTTCGACTTTGTGCAATGCAAGAAAAAATTAACATAGTACAAAGTGACTAACTATGTCCTGAAATACTTAAGCTTTGTACACCTCACAGAAAATAGGGATAGGAATATATTCAACATTTGCAAAAAAAAAAAAAAAAAAAAAAAAATCAAAAATCAAAAATCAAAATGACTTCCAGGAAGTGAAAATTAAATAGTTATTTTGCTGGCAATGTCTTAAGTTCTCTTAAGAAGATATAGTTTATTCAAAATGGTTATGACAATCTAAACAATATGCATAATGCCATTAAAATATAGAAAGGTACAGACCCATATTTTTAGTGTTCTGCATTTTAAGTAAATAAATTCACATTTCATAATAGCATAGAGTAGCATAATGATATGGTGCCAAAGAAAATGGAAAGACAGTCTGTTTTTAGCCATACTTGATTGCCATTTTGTGGTTATTGTAAATCAGAAGAGGCAATTAACAGAGGAGTTTGCACTCATATATTTTGCAAAGTATGATCAATCCTTAGTTTTTTTCTAGACATCTCTACCACATTTCATGGCACAAACAGCAACAGAATGACTTGATCCATACAATAAATAAATGAAAGAAGTTTCAAAGGCATTGTTTGTTGCTGTCATGTGAGATGAAATCTCAGATGTTATAATGTATGTCAGCTTTCAATAACTCTTAGGTATGTTGATTAAACGAATGGAAATTTTAATAAAAGAGCTTTATCTTTCACCAATGTTAGCTATAATAGATTTGCCTTTAATGGGTTATCAAACACATTAAAAATACAGTTTCTGAGTATGAATTAAATAATAAACATGTCAGTCTCTAGCTGATGATAAGAGCAAATGTTCTTGAAATATGTTCTGGATTTTAAACAAGTAAATGAGGTATAATAGTGTTATTATGCTGACTGCTGGGACCAAATAAAATAAATATGTTGCTCAATCATTCTTTGGAGCTGCTGTCATGGTCAGTCATTCAAATGGACTAACCTCCTAAGTCCTAGTAAAACATTCACCCTAAAATAGTTTTTAATCTTGTTCTGGTCTCTGTTTGAAAGAGTGTAGAATCTTTATGCAAATATTAAATGATTTAAGCTCTTTCTTCCATAAATCTACAATTGAATAGCTGCACTTAAAGATACATAGAGGCTTAGAGATGCTCCAACTAGATGGAATTTCACATAACACTTTGTTTATATAATTAAGATCATTTATATGATTGAGTCGAACTACACACTCTTATTACTCCACTTGTTTATAATATGTATACTAGTTTCACAAACCCTTTGTTTACATCATCAGCTAATCTTGTTTATATTATAAACAATGCATGGAAAAGCATTTATTCGATTTTTTCAAGATATTTTAGAAAATAATTTTGACTGGAATAATGAAACAGCACTTTTGGAATAAAAATCATGAAATTAAATCAGAGATAAAACTACTTAAACAACTTCATAATGCAATAGAGCTTTCCACTTGGGAAAACATTTTCATTACAAAAAATAAGGATAATTTGATGAATTTCGATATCCCTCCATTGGATGAAGAAGAACATCAAGAGACCCAACCGCCACATTTAACGACAGTTTGTCAACAGGCTGAAGATGGGAGGGATCGCTCCCGAAACATATGTTCCAAATTTATGTAAGTGAATGGAGTTAGTGTGAAAAAAACTGTATACATTGTTTATATATATACCACTCCATTGTCAACAGCTTCGTAAGTACACTTATTTGAATGAAACAGTTGTTGCTGTGCAAGGATTCCATACTTTTTGACCAACATTGACACTTCATTGCAGTCAGTTATCTTAAGTGGGATTTTCAGCTGCATTGGCATTCTCTTTAATATATTGCAGTCAACATATTTAGATATTTAATACTGTTATGAAAAAATTGCAGAAATAAAAAAAAAAAGCATTCAGAACCTCAGGCAAGTATGAGATTCTATATGGAGCAAAATATTAGCTCAACAACACAAACTAAACATCATAGGTCAAAACTAGATCCTGAAGTTGCAAAAAAGGCCCATTACAATGAAATCATTGATATACCACAGTTATTCATATTGGTGATAGATTTAGTTCTATGCACAACTTGAACTTTGTGGCCTTGTTGCATCCTCTCAAATATAAATAGCACTAGGTTACTTTCTTGTTTCTACTTTCAAATTTCTAAAGGGAATCCACTCACAAGGAAAGAGTTTTGACTCAGAAAGAAACTTTTTATTAAATATTTGTACATGGACTTACCTAACAATAGTGACGAGCACAGTTCATCTGTGTAACAATTTGTTTGCCTAGTCAATCAAATCTTTGAGAATAATCTAAAGGATTTTTAATAAAGTGTATATTATTTATTTATTTAGTTTATTTAAGGATATTCTTAAACATCTCTGGTCATTAGTTTCCCATTCAATATAGGACGTGAAATGGCTGCTAAATTTTGTACAGAGGCCTCTTCTTTCAGGCTTGAGATTCGCTTAACTTTCCTTTTGAAAAAAGTCATACTTAGGATTTTTATACCCTTAAAAAATCCATTGATCTTGGCTGAGTTTAAACCTGCAATCTTGGGTCTTTGAGATAAAATGTGGGATATAAAATAGGCAAAACAGACAAAGCAACATTTGAGCAATATTCCAAAGGTGAAAAATCAATGTTACTTGAATTGTATTTTTGAAGTCAGGGATTTGTACAGCTGACTGTGCATTTGAACAGTCACATAACCAGTTGACTAGCAGGATTACTGAATAGAATGATATACTGAAGAGACAAATGGTTATGAATAACAGAATGTATGTTCATTATAAGAACTCAATTCCCCAATTAAAGTTCAGGATTACCTATTAGAATTATTATATAATCTGTTTTCCTTTTTGCTTATTTTATATTATCAAAAAAACTAGACATTCACTGGTAGGATATACTAAATTTTATAGGGAACTCACATGCACATTTTTGAACAAGTGCATTGATCAATCTATCAACCTGTGCTTTAGTATATCTGGCAGATTACCCGTATCTTGTACTAGTCCGACTTCATAAATGTAATTCAGATGGCATTTGATTTTTCATACAAGATTGTTTAGATGTTGCTTTTACATGTTATGTCTATTACTCTACCCCACATTGTGTCATGCATTATATACAGAATCCTCATTTTGAAGATGTATTTTGGCCTTTCAATCAAATGAAGTTTTTTTTAATAGTATTTAATGTGTATTTTTATGCTGAGGCACCACTGGTGGTGGACACTGATGATACACGAGATAAAATAAAATTGGAAAAGGATATTTTTTTAAGGAAGGAAACATTACAGACCTAAGTTTAGGGTATCTCCCCACCATTTGCCATTTTAGGACTGACGAAAGCCTGGAAAAAACTCCACTCAGGGAGGATGGTCCTGGCTGGATTCAAACCCCAGACCTCCCGCTCACGAGTCCATGCCTTAACGACCTTGTCACCAGTGGTGGTAAATGAAGTGTTACATATATGAATACTTTTATGGTCCTTGTAATCTTTGTGAGGTAAGTCTCTGTACAATGTTTTAACCAAAAATTCCTGTTTGAGCCAAAACCATTTCTTTGTCAGACACATTTGATTTCTTCAGATTAAAGAATGAATTATTGTGTTCTATTCTTATGAAGAATTTTCTGGACTCGTCTATACCAGCTGATAATAAAATTTCAGAAAAGGCAAATAGATACAATATTACCAGAGATATAAAAATGGCAAGTTAGAATCATTACTCTATCTACAACCATATTTTTGGTAGAGTGATCATTCTTCGGAAGATTCAAAACTTATCAAAGATCAATGCAAAAATAAGAAAACCTCAGATTTAATATTGTTGTTATCGAAAAGGAACTTCTATACACATAATGCAATCTGTTACATTTTGTGAAGATGTTATTAAGATATTCATGGAGCTGGAAAGAAGGATGGATTTTACCTTACAACTACTATTGCTGTTCTTCATCTTTATCTTAGAGTAAGTAATGCAAATGTTTTAGTTCCATACATTGTGAATTTTGAGCAAAAGCATTTTTATGATTGCTACTTAATTAATTAACCTTGAGATCACTTAAGAGTTTATCCATGCAAAAAATCCACTACATGCCTGTATTGTTAACAGTGTCACACATCTAGAGCCTCATTACTAAGCAGGAGATAAACTATGAAGTTTTTTATTATTTACAGCCTCAATCAGATCATCAGATCATTTGTTGTTTAAGTCCTCTAATCTTCATTGAATAATTTATGGATGAAAATTATGATTTTCAGTGTAAAGTGTAAAGTTTTAAAACAGTTGATCTTGGCACATAGAGCTCAGCACAAATCATAATGACTTCTTCAATATACTTTACATTCTGGGCACAGATTATAGCTCATCTGTAACAAAAATGATACAAATGCTTCCTGTAGCTGGTGTTGGTTTTCTAAGTTTCCTAATAAATTTCTGTTGCATATCTGTTGTATCAAACCGTGAACTGTTTACTAACTATGGCCATATTTTATCTACAGTAATCATTATCTTAAGCTGTTTTAAAACTAGCATACGCAGTAATGAAAATAGTTTTCTCAAACATTTATAGAAAATTTCTAACCTACCTAGACAACATCATAATATCTAAGAACAGAATAAATGTCCTTCCACACACGTTCATTTTGAACTTTTCCTTGATAATCAACATTTATTTATTGGCATTAATCAATCTGTATCAAGAAACTGCCAGTGTAGAACTAATTGCATTCCATGATCAGGATCAGAAAGGCCAACAAGGAAAAATTTATGCATTGAAACAAACTAACCAAAAATATGTTCTCAAGTTAGCAACCAACTATGAAAATAACTGAGCCAGAATTATTGACAAAGAACCAATAACTTTGTTTTAATGAGAAAGTATATAATTAAACTTGTTGCTTCCACACAGCCTGTTGGGTGTGATATGATGCTTGGCTCCTCTGCCAGGGAAGACAAATGCAGAGAGTGTGGAGGAGATGGCACGGGCTGTAATACAGTACAGGGGCTCCTAGATATGGATGATCTCCAAGTTGGTAAGACATTTCACTATATGATTTCTTTATAGGATGAATCTGAACTGCACAGACAAACTTTCACAAGTTGTTAAGGGATGTTTTCTGAGTATATTGACATAAGGAACCCATAGTCTCTAGTGGCTCATTACCAGGTAATTTCAGTGCTTTAATTTTGTTTAACTCAACTACCTTTATATCTGTTTACTCAGAATATGAATGTTTATAAATAAAATACAACCTTTCACTGCTGTAGTAGAGCATAGTAGTGCATGTTCAGGTGTTCTGCCACCAGGCTTGAATTCCTGCTCACTTCTGTCTCAGCTTTTGTTTCCTGCAGTACATTACTTTTTAGTACGTTGTTAGTGATATGGTATGGATAACTTTACTTATTCAGAATTAACTGATATGTACCTTGTTTACGGTTTCACTCAATGCAATGGAAGTGTGGCACAATAATGCTATGCAGAGCTGTTCCTGCAGTGATGGCAACCTCATCACACCATATTTGCAGCAGTACACAGGCATCTGCGAGAAACCATATCCTTCACTGTTAGTATGCGAGATACTGACTGTGAGAGGAATGTCAGAATGCCCAATCTTGAAGAGGATGTTTTAAATGCAGTATGTGACAGTCCTGCAAGCAATAGTCATCATATTGCATGACAGCTTAATGTAAGCCAAGCGATTATTTTGAGGTTCTTACATGAGCAGCTATTGCACCTCTGTCATCCACAGAGGGTCCAGGCATTGCAACCAACAGACTTTCTACATCAAGAACACTTTGCTAATTGGTTCTTGCAGACAACCAATATTTTTCTGCTATGATATTGTACACAGATGAGGCAATGCTTACTAGAGAAGGCATGTTCAACAGTTGGAATAACTATATCTGAGAGTATGAAAATGTGGTGAATCAAGCCTACCATAGGCATTCTATGTGAATGTATGGGCTGGTATTGTTAACAATGCTGTGATTGGGTCTTATGTACTACTCGACAGACTGAATGGAGTAGTCTACAAAACATTCCTTCAACATATCCTACCACATTTTCTGGAAGATGTGCTACTGATAATTCTCAGGCTTATATGGTTTCAACATGATGGAACATTAGCACATTTTGCAGTGAATGTTAGGGAATACCTTGATGAACAATTCAGGCAGAGATGGATTGGTCAAAGTGGTTCTGTTTCATGGCCAGCTCAATATTCGTGGACTTTTTCTTCTGGGGTCACATGAAGAACCTAGTGTACGTGATTGTATCAAAACTAATATGGACCTGGTTGCTAGGATTGTAGCAGATGGTGATGATGTATGCCAATCTCCTGGGATTCTAGAGCATTGTGTCAGTCCATGAGGTGTTGTTATGAAGTTTGTCTTGATTATGGTAATAGACATTTTGAACATTTACTTTAAATAGTGTAACGGTGTAATTTAGGTTTCTTCATGTCATTTTTATAATGTTTGGTCATCTAGCCTTAAAAATAAATAAATGCAATTGTCAGGAGGTGATGAATAGTTGATTAATTGTGACAGACCATAATGTAAACATGCTCTACAGCAGTGAAATGTTGTGTTTTGTTTGGAAACAATCATATTCCGAGTAAACAGATACAAAGTTGGTTCAGTTATTACAAAACAAAAACAATGAAATTATTCAGTAATGAGCCACCAGAGACCATGGGGTTCCTTAAATCAAAACACTCAGAAAAGATTTTTGAACAACTTGTGAAAGTTTGGCGGTAGAGTTTGGATTCACCTGATTTTTTCTATTTCATATCAGTAATTGTCGCATAGATAATTACATTTATTATCTATGGAAAACTATCCAAATTGCTATCAGTAACTGCAAACAATGAAAAACTAAGCAAGAAGGCTATAAGTGTTCAATTATGAGTTTTAGGTAAAAAGTTAAATAAATATTATGTACTATTGATGTAATTTTTGTAAGAAGAAATAATTTAAATATGTTTTGAATGTTGTATAATATCAGTAAGTTTTAGATAATTGAAATAAAAAAAAATATAGTTTACCTGTATGATCCTTATAGCAGCTAAATAATATTTTTGGTAAACAAATAAATAATTTTTAATTTCACCGGAGGTCTTAATTCCTTTCACACCCTCTTTATCTTATTCACATTACCATTTCACTCACTAACTTCTTTGGTAGCCACTAGAGCATTCATTTGATGATTGGTGGTCTATTGCCTGTCTTTCTCATTTAGTTTTGAACACTGCTTTGGACCCACTGGGATAGCTTTAGAGCTGGCTAGCCCTAATAATAGTATTATTTAAATATTAGACACTGTAGCTCATGGTTATTTTTTTAAATAGTTTTAATGCCCATTTTCACTAGGTACTGAGGCATCACAGATGGTAGTGCAAAAGTAGTAGGGTTAATTTTATACCATCTCAAATACAGACTAGAAAGCTTACCTGGAGATGGTTATAGTTATGGCACATAGGTATGCTGGTGATATTTCAAGCAGCAAGAAGGGAAAAAGTACAAAAAGTGAATAAATCATTGAGTGAGTAAGTCACTGAGAAAAGATTCCGAATTTAATAAAAAATATAAATATAATTGTGGGCATGGATTTTAAACAAGAATTCAATATTGTGTCCATACCTGCACTAAAATATAAGAAGTAAAAAGTGAACCCTTAAAAAAGAAGATAACAGAAGATTAGATGCACACCAATGAAATTTGTTTAGACCCCTTTTAGAAATTAGCAGAAAAAATGAAATGAGAAACACTGACATAATGATTGAAATAAAAAGATATAAGAAACAGTGGAAAGATCAGATTTATCCATGTGAATCTTTCAAGGTATTTATGCAAATTTTCTTTTATGAGGGCAACCTCATCAAAAATGGAGCACTCGTTTTAGCCTCAGAACTTCCAATGTGATTAAATCCTTTCCTGTAAGAAAGAGAAGAAGAAAATTAATTATACTGATAAAAACTCTGTATTATTACTCAAAAGTTTTTCTATAGATTGCATAAAAAATAAACATTACTAAACATTGTAGAATTAAAATTGAACATTTAAGCACAAAGTATTTAACAAAACCAATCAACAGTTAAATTTTGAAACAAGAAAAGAGAGTTTTAATGTGACGACATGATTTTTAGTGTTTTACTTTAAATCAAAATAAGATTAACACAGAAAAGGTTTGTATTTGTCATATAACTATTGCAAGAAGAAGGAAAGAAAGATATTATTTCTCAGTTAATATGCTTTTAAACATATAAGCAAAGTACTGGTGGACAGGTAAGACATGAGATAAACATTTGGTTGCACAATAACAAACTAGTAGGCTACATGACTGACATGTTCTGCAAAACAATTGTCAGACCAAGTTAAGTGTAGTTTAGCATTAGTTTAGCTATGGAATGAGAGCAATATTCTTGAAAATTTTAAGTTACATTATTGTAATGCTTTCCAACTGCTTTGTACACTGTATGTATCTTGCAGCTTACCTTCTCAATTCGGAAGGGCTGAACTCTTTACCTATTTGTGCATTTTGCTCATGTCTTAGCCACCCACTTATAATTTGAGTATTTATAACAGCTGTATTATATGTTTAATGATTTACTGAAATGTTTTTATCATTAATTTCTAATTTTTATTCTATATTATAAATGGCTTAATTTTCAACTAAAACATACTGTTGAACAGCTGGTGCTAGAATGATATATTATTGGTTCTAATTCTGTTCTAGGTTATAATGACATTCTTCTTATTCCTGCGGGAGCAACAAACATTCAAGTTCGAGAAATACAGGCATCCAATAATTATTTAGGTTCGTATTGAAAATAAATTTCTTAAGCATTCACAAGATACCATAATAATTATGTACATTTTTAAGATGATGACCACAGATATTAAGTGGGTATATGACTTTTAATATATTTTCTTCCTCTGTATGTTTATTGCTGCTATTTAAAAATGGAATGGCATGTTAAAGCTTGTCCTGTTCCTAGCAATTAGGAATGTGACTGGACACTATTACCTGAATGGCAATTGGAGAATAGATTTTCCAAGAAGTCTCAAGTTTGCTGGAACCATCTTTCACTATGAACGAAAACCACATGGTTTCTATGCACCTGAGAGCATCTCTGCCCTTGGTCCAACTTCAGAACCCATTTATGTTGTAGTAAGTATTGATAATCATACTTTAACCCCCCAACAGAATAATTAGTGTTAAAAATCTGAATAATTTTATGCTTATGCTGCATCCACATTTTCTACTTTTTATAATGTATTTAAAATGAAAATAATATTAAGTACCTTCTAAAGCAGAATTGACATATTATTTTGCAATTTTTTATGAGGAAATCACTCAAATTTCATAATTTTGTTCCACATGCTAATTTTGTTCCACTCTAAGTGGAACAAAATTAGTGAAATTTAAGTGATTCTGTGGACATTTTGTTATGCTGTGGGAATGTGTATTCTGCAATGGATGAGGTGTGATGAAGTTTATGTTTTCATCCCCAGAAGTGTCTAAGTTCATTAAACTACCTTTTTATTTGTATATATAGATTTTTTCCCCAAGTTGCTAATTCTATAGGTCCTTGTACTAATTTCAGTAATTTTGCTTTATTCAATGTCATGGTTTTCTGTCCAGAAATAAAATGCTACTGCTGATTGAAATGATTTCTCCATTTTCTTGTATTTTATGTTCCTGAAATGTTCTTTTAACGTGTGCCTATATTTCTCTTTGTTTTTCCAATGTAGATTTTTTCACATTTTGCACAACTGATTTTGTAAATACCTGTTTTTTTTCTCCTATGGAATACTGTCATTGTCATTGTCTATCAGGGGGTTTTTGCCATTAAATCAGTTTACTGGTTTTGAATATCAGGGGCTAATCCGATATTCAAATCTTTAAGGATATTCTGAAACTTTTTGTAGCCCATGGATGATATGTAAATTTTTTAAAAATTAGCTTACCTTTTCTTCCTGAAAGTGTTGTGGTTTTAAGTTTTTTCCTCTTGAGTTTTTGTACTTTTTTGTGTACTAGTTCTTTCTTAAAACCATTTTTAGCTGCTGTACTTTCTGTTTGTTTGTATTCTTTTAAATATTCTTCTTTTATAATTTGTAGGTTAACTAGCCGATGTATTAAACTGTTAATAGCTGCATGTTTGTATGTGTGGGGTTAAAACTGTCAGCTTTGATGTGATTGTCTGCTGTTTCTATATATTGCAAATTCTAGGTTTCCTTGACACTTCATAATTTTGATGTCCAAGAATGGTAACAGTTTTCTGTTTCAGTTTTGTATGTGAACGATGAATTCACATTTTTGGAATGTTTATCTCCAAAAGTAACAGATATGATGTATCTCTCAGCAATGTCCAACTATTTCGTAAATGATGGAATTTACTCATTCTGAATATAATAAAGAAATCTATACACTCATTTGAGCAATTAATTATGCAAAAATTATTAATACATACAGTATGTTATTTTTTGCCATGCCTGAGTAACTCCAAATAATACATAACACCATCCCATTTCCAATGCAAATTTTATTTAAAATATTCAACAAATAAACATTTTATGTTATTTGGGATATTATCTCTTCAAATGGATTTAAAAACTATATTTAAAATATGGTCACTTTTTATTTAGAGTACTTAACAAAAATGGGCATGCTCGGAGGCTAATGAAATCATTCATTTCAGCCTTAATGGGCACCTAATTCATTCATCACCAAGAACTTTTATTCTTCTATGTTAAACTTTTAATTCCATTATTACTCAGTTAATTTATTCATAACAGTTACCACACATGTCCATGATTTGATGATGGATTTCATATGATTGTAAGCTTTTTCATTCCAAAAATGAAGGACAGACTGCACCAAATCTCTCTGTTTTCTTTTTCTTTTTTAATTTGCACTGTGACATAGCCAGGCATCATACACAACAATGCATATGCAGAGATTGGCCAATATGTGACTGCAATTGGTCACTTTCTGCGGTTTGAGGTCATGCTTGTGCATGAATTTCCAAATCATCTTCATATATTGCAAAATAAATGCTACAATTTATAACAGATGTAGTATGCTTATTCATTATAGTTCTGATGTAACAATAAATGAATTTCAAATTTGGAGTTAGGCAAGTGTTTTACATCTTGCAACACCTGTCTTTTAAAAATTTTATGTTTTATTTCTCCATTTAATCATAAATATTCCACAAGATGTCCAGGTTAACCATTCAGAAATGATTTTAAGCATTCTACATAACACAGCCAGAGGGGAAACAAACTTCCTTGTCATTTTTAAATATTTAATATTTTTAGTAATTAATTGACTATAATGTAAAACAATAAATAGACAAACAGAAATGGGTAGACTAATATTGGAATGAGTGAGTTAATTGATTGATTGTCATCTTTAAATATTACTATTAATATTTTTAGTAATTAATTGACAATAATGTAAACAATGAATAGTTAAACAGGAATTGGTTGACTAATATTTGCATTAGTGTAATAATCGATTGGTTTATTGCAATTTTTAAATATTAAATATTTCTATTAATATTTAGTAATTGACAATAATATAACAATGAATAGTTAAACAGGAATTGATGGACCAATATTTGTTGATGGACTAATTGAATGATCTATTGTGTACTATTTCTGTATTCTGTGAATATTTTAGCAATTCCTGTGAATATTTTAGCAATTAATTGAAAATAATGTAAACATTAAATAGTTAAACAGAAATGGATAGACTAGTATTTGAATGAATGGACTAATTAGATGATTATTTGTCATGTGTCAAATTTCATAAGCCGAATACCTAAGCCTTTCAAACATGCAATTCTCAAGGTAGTTGACAGTTTTCAGCCTGTGCAACAAGCTTAAAACAAAGATTGATTGTCAGCAAAGGCTCACCCCTGCCTGCTCTTTCTTTTCTTTGTTTTTAAATCCAATTCTAGCTGCTTCTAATTCATGAATATAGACCAGAAATACAATCATTCCAGAATAATGTTCCAGAAAATTGCATAGCAGTACAAAAAGAATAGCTCGTAAGACAGTGTTAATGTGGTGCAACTTCCATGCGGAGGATAGAAGCAATATGCAGGTAGGTAGCAAGAAGACATTACAGTGAAAGATTTGCAGATTAGCACCTCCCCTGCCCATAAGCTTTCTGTTTGCTTTCCTCAGATTAAAGATGATCAGAAATGGGAATTAGTCCATTGTCATAAAGACCAATAGAAGACATTCAAAAAGATGAAGCTTTCTTAAGATTTTACCATTACCCTTCTAAGCATCAAGATTTATTACAGAAGACTTAAGTTTACCCTAACCAATTGGTCATTGTGTCCTTAAGAACAACATTAACATCCATTATAGATAACACTTATTTAATTACTTTGTGGGAATGAGACAAGAATTCCTTACTGCATGGAAATTATGGAGATTTTCAAGAACATGATGGCATTAATTCCCGGTGTTCTATGGAGTATTAAATCATTTTTTCTGCCATATAATGGCTTCATCAATAGACACAATATGTATTAATGGTTGGTTTAGTACAAAAATGTATGTATTTGAGTAACAATGGCAGAAAATTATTTGGAAAACTCCATTGAAATTGAGGGAGTATAAGGTTGGAGAGATTTTTAAACCATTTTGATTACTACAGTTAATAACAAATTGTTAATTAACAAAAAGTAATACTTGATACACACACACACACACACACACACAATTTTAGAATCAAATTTTGGGATCTTGATCAAAAAAATAAATAAATAAAAACAGAAAAAATTCTAATCTCCTGTTTCTGACTTTATGAAAACCTCTATTATTTTATCAACACTTGGAAATTAGTATTCACTAGAGCCAATTCTGATAGTTATCCTTACCCATGCAGGGCTTTAACCAAGAATTGTAATGTCATAGGATGAAGGAGCTTGTTTTCTCTGTGACAACATTTACAGGGAATGGTTGAAGAAGGTGGTGTGTACCCAGAAAGCAGACACCATAATATATTTTATTGCTTTCAGAGCTGTATTGGACAGGGAGATATCCTGCTGCAATAATATCTCTCACCATAACTATCTCTCATTCACTAGATTCTTAGCCTTGCTTCAGTCAGCATGTTAATCTGTTTTCTTTGAAATTATCCTCTTTACTGTTGTGTTGGATATTGGGTTAAAAAATTCCTATTTTTCCACATACTTATACTGTCTTTATCTTAAAATAAGACGACTTTTTTCTAAATTCTCGAAGCCAAAATCCTGTAATCGTCTTAAGGAATGCCCTTACACCCAATTCGAGGCATTTCATTCAATCATCCTTATAGCAAGAAAGATCCGAGTCTGCTGGAGCTGCTGGTGTGATAGATGTATATTCCCAAGACAGTGGAAAGAGCTGAAGGTAGTGTGACTTCCACAGGTATAATTAGAAAATAAGGCTTACAAAAGCAACTGCATGGTAGCTGATATTTTTAGAGCGTCATGCTGTTGTTGTGAAGATAGTGCTTTGGAAGCCTTGGGTCATAATGCTTTTTTAATCATTTTTATTTGTTTGTTATTTATATTTACGAAAAGAAGGCGAGCATAGGCCGTCAGGCCGTAACTCGCCGCAGCAAACTACTGGATCCACCGGTTTCTAAGATTTATCCGAAGTTAGCGCTAAGGTTCGTGTGTGTGTATAAGAATTAATTGCGAATCCTAATAAGACAACGGGGTGGTAAAAAGTGAAAAACTCAGTTTTGTAATAAGGAACAATATTTTGCAGCCAGAAAGTACGGAAGACGACGCATAGGTTACATTACGTTAAGCAACAAAATAATACATGCAACATTTACACTTTTTCAAGCGGCCATGCAGAGTCCGCCATCTCCCGTTAGGGGCTCTCCTCTCCACTGTCGCTCGGGACAGCACCTCTACAACACCATAACTCCAACAGACTCGGATCTTTCTTGCTGTAATGGCAAGCATTCAGCCGACGGCCGTGGAAAAGATCGCTGACGTAGGAATGGCCGCATAAGCAGGTGAAAATACATAGCCAGCAGAATTGCCGTAATATGTAGCCTCAACAATGACTTTAATTAAAATGTAATTACAAATTGCTTCCAAGTCATTAGTAGATAGTAAAGGTAATAGCAATAAAGTGAAAAGAATCATTTGAGCATTCAACAGTTCTGCGATCTAAGATGAATCCGAACAATCGTAATTCCGTCGATTGACGTGGTTCTATAAACTCGCAGTTTCCAATAGGTTGTCCTAGACACTATGAAGCAAACTTTTTATTAACGGTTATAATGAAGCAGAGACCACAAATAACTGTGTGGCAGAAGAAATATATATGTATCGGCAGCGAACATTCTTAAGTGGAGTCAAATGAAAGAGATAAAGAACGTTAATTCATCGCGCAAATCTTTCAGCGAACTTAAGAAGAGAAGTTTTCATGATTTAAGAGCAGTTAGTTATTCAGCAAGTGCGAGAGAAGTGAAATGATGGTTTCCTATCACACAGGAAATTATATGAATGTTGGTGCTCAAGTTGAAACTGCAACTTCATAAGCAGGCGGCGTGACCATCAAAGGGGATATGGCCTGCTGCACATGTTTCAGTATCATGTCATGAAACTTATAAAATAACATGACAATTTGTTCTGCCAGATATCGGTAATGCCGATCAGATACCTGACTATTTTGAAATGCCGTCCAGAACGACAATTGACGCAAAGGGTGCAAAAAGTAACCTAATTAACACCACAATTAGGTCTTTCTTAAGGTAATCATTGGCACATATACCGGTTTCAATTACCGTTATTCAGCAACAGTGATGTACTGAACTAAAACTGTTTTCAAAACACTAATAAAAATCACTTACTTATCCATTTTAGAGAAAGGAGATGCTGAAAATGCATAATTTTATTGTTGACACATTTTTGGCACCTACCGTTTGCAATAATAGTCATAGCACAGAATAACATTTGCATGAATTATATTAAGGTGTGCAAGCAGATCAGAGCTATTAGTAGAAATTTGGATCACTGTGATTTTTTTTTATCTCTGGATAAATTAAAACATCAAAGTGTACAAACCTATATTTCATGAAGATGTAAAGGTTAACTCTTGTCAGGACATTTTTTTAAAAATCTTTTTATTTCATAAATTTGCTAGGAAACATATTTTTATTGCATTACTACCACACTGATGGCAATTAACATTTGACAAATAGTTGTATACTCACCCATAATGAAAACCGCCACAGGTGGCCGAGGTCATTAAGGTGCGGACTTGTGAGCTGGAGGTCTGGGGTTCGAATTCAGCCAGGACTGCCCTTCCTGACAGGTTTTTTCCAGGTTTTCCTGAGTCCTCATAAATGGCAAATGCCAGGGAGGTACCCTGGAATGATTACTTTCTTAAAAATAAATCTTTTACCTATATATGATTTCATCTTATGTATCATCAGTGTCCATCACCTGTGGTGTCTCTGTAGCAAAAACGGGCATTAAACACTTCATTTTTACCCATAATGAACTTGCCAACCATAATCAGCAATCATATCAGCCTATATGTGAATCAATCAGAAAGCACCAGTAAAAGCAAGTGTCACAGATTGTGTCAGCAATTTATATATTATAGCTTTAACCATTATGTGTATTAACTGTCATACATTTCTCATTTTTTAAAAGAGATTATTTCTTGTACCAGATTATTAAAGAAAATTTTCTCATTTTCCCGCAGCTACTATATCAAGAAATGAATCTAGGAATAGAGTATGAATACAGCATACCAAAGGGAGTTCAGCAGCAAACAGATCCAGATAGCTACAACTGGATACATGAAGAATTCACAGAATGCAGTGCAACATGTGGAGGAGGTGAATTGCAAAAGCGAGCATCAGTATAATAAAAATTCATATACCTTTTTGCTCCAATAATATAAATAAAAAAAAAACAGTCCATGGTTGTTTACAGCTTCCACAAATATTTTCATGTTGTTCTATGGCCAAAAGTCAGTGTTCAGCCAACCATTACACTCCATATGTTAGCCGTATTTTTTGTTTATGAAAATAATAATTAAGAATACTATCTGCCTGAATTTTCTTATTCAAGTTTAAACTATTATTTTTTCTATGCTGTTACTACAGTTAAATTCCTGTAACTACTATTAAAACTATCACCATGAATTTTGTTATAGGTGTGACATTCTTGAAAAAAGCATGACTTTACTAAAGTAACATTCTCTAAAATCATTTTGTTTAGAAGAGCAGCATGTTATAACAATTCTTTAAAGAAAATAAATTATAAGTGAATTAGCTCAGACCCCAAAGGTAGAATGAAAAGTAATACCTCCAATTTTATAATTTCTACAAGAATTAATGTATTTTAATGAATTAAAACATGAATAATGCTTGAAACTTATTGTTTTGTTTACTATATGTATTTTTATACAAAGTTACCACAATTTTCCAACCTGTTCTCCTAGAAATGGGCAAGTTCTACAAAACTCTGATGAAAAAAATTGATTATCTAATATCTTCATTTACTTCATCACAGTATAGTAGTAGAGGTTAAAATGATTTAGGGGTAAAAATTTGGGATAGTGATGAGGGATGGCTAAATGCAGACTTGATTCACAAGAATTTCAAATAACAAATTATGGGCCTTCCAAAATGCTCACTAAATGGGGTTGCACAAGCAAATTAGATAGAGTAGGGAGTAAAGGAAAAATAATGACAAGAACTCTGAAATATTGGTTTAGGATTAAGAATTTAGAACAGAGTTGTATTTTGAAACACTGTCTAGTGACACAAGAGAAAGTGAGGGGAGGAAATACTTGGATTAGTAGAACCAATGAGATTATGGAAAAAATTGACTTGGTTATGCTGTGACATGATAGAGAAAGTAAAGAAAGAGATTTTGGGGGAGAAATTAAACAAGGAATTAATGATGTGGAAAGACAGGAAATATTAGGTAGTTTTAGTAGTAAGAAGTCATTGAGGGTTTCTAGGGAGTTAAAGGAAATATGGGATAGAGAGAACTATGTGGATGAAGGTGACAGGTGGATGAGGGAGGGAATCACATGGGTCCAGACTGGTATAGTGAATCTGAAAGGAATAAGAAAAGGCTTAAATATAGAGGAATGTTTGATGTTTGAAATGCAAGATAGTTACTGGCATGCAATTGTGGAATGTAGAGAAACTAAAGAAATGAGAGAAAAGCTTAGGTTTAAGAAGTGGGATAACTTACCAATAGAGATAAGGGGAAATAAGTTGGTGAATAAGGCGGAAAACCTTGTAGTTTGGGAATTATTTAGATAAAGTTAAAAGAAAATGGTTGAAGAAAATAAGTAAGAAAAGAGGAACTAAATTGGGCAGAAACAGAATTTAAGTTGGTTTTTGATTAAGTTAATTTTGTAGATGTAAATTACCTGATAGTTCAGTTACCACAAGATTGAAACTATTCGGGCCATTTGGTTACTCAGCAACTCGGGAAGATTTACTGGAGTGACTATGGTTGTATTTTCTTGCATGATTGAGTGATTGTAAAACAGTAGTGTGGAAGCTTGTATTATTAAGTGGAAATAAATTTAATTCAATTCAATTCATCATAGCCCTTTCCAAGTCCTCGTTTACCTGAAATCAGTAATCCCATATGTATTCCTTGTTTGGGAAAAACTGGCTTGCAGCTCATCAATGCTGCCAACCAGTCATAAGTTATAAAATCAGAGGCATTACTTTACTTTTTAATCTTACATATTCAACTCCTATGCTAACAGTCACTGAAAAATATTTTCCAATATGAAAGGTTTAGCTGGACTTGATTTTTAAGGTTCTTTTAATACACTATTTTATATAATAAAATTATATTTCCAGGTTACCAAACAAGAAATGTTTCATGTGCAAGGCGTAGAGATCTTGAAGTGGTGCCAGATTACCTATGTGATCCTGCTCTAACACCTGTGCAGAACCAGTCATGTGGCACTGAGCCTTGCCCACCACAGTGGTTCCTAGCTGAATGGGGAGCATGCAGTGAGACTTGTGGCGATGGAGGGATTCAGACTCGGCAAGTACACTGCCAACAGGTTGTGAGTGCTGGTCTTCCATCTGTAGTGGACGATGAACAATGCATGGACATATTAGGTCCACAACCACCAACAATACAAAAATGCAATGAAGGTGTACCTTGTCCAAAATGGCATTTAGGACCTTGGAAACCTGTAAGTTTAATTTGTTTTTCTTTGCAGAACATTAAGATAGATCACTTTCAGTTTATTGTGCTTATATTAAAAATGCTGGAAATTGACTGCAGTTTTTTTCTGCAAGATTTGAAGAAATTTTATGCATTTAATTTTGACTTTGCTATTTATTTTTAACCATGAAGTAATAGTTTCTATTTTTAATGTAGTATGAAATCTAACTAGATAAATTTTTGCCTATATCCCAGCTTCAGAATTTTTGAAAACCTATGTCTTTCACGATTATGAACGAAAAAATGATGCAAATAAATCCAGAGCCAATAGTACCCAAAGTTACCTGGGATTTGCCTTTTAAAGTAAAGATAAACTCCAGATATAGCCTAATCCAGACAATATGTAACAAATGGGAATTGATTCTGAGTCTAATAGCTGAAAGCAGACATGATAGCATCTGAACCACATATTAATGGGTGCTTCAAAATGAGTGTCAGTACACATATGAGAAATACTTTCATGTTTCATTATCATTGTTCTAAGAGTTTAAGATTTTATACAAAGAATGATTAATTCAATTAACAGGCATCATTAATTCAGTTAATTTAAAAGCTATAGAACTAATCATTCTATAAAAACAATGCACTTTAATTCTTATAAAGTGAAGAAACAATATTTCTTTCTGGCATATCAGCTTAATACAACTAGCAAGCAGCTTGTGCTAGTAAATAATATATTGTTCATAAAACTAATGAGTATTTAAATTCATTTGAAAATTTCTTAATTGCTTATTTAAAAGATTCTCATTTTTACCTTTAACCATTTAATGTCACCATATTTAATTTTATGTCCCCATTTCCACTTGTGTGCTCTTTATTTTGATTTCAATTTCCTCTGAAACTCTATTTACTGTCCACACTCACATACTTTTTGTCAGTATTTGAATAATAATGTGATGATATGCTAAAAAAAACTAAAATACCTGTTTGATTTATAAGGAATTTTATACTAATGTTATAGGTTTTAAAGTGTTATTAACACATTTCTATATTCCTTTTTAATAACGTTTAAAGAGCATAACCAATGACTGAAATAGAAGTACAGTTTACTGCATTAATTTTCTCTCTTTTTACTCAGCAAAACTTTTGAATTCATTAAGAACACACGTATGCTTCTTCTCAGTGTGACAGACTGTGCGGTGATGGAGTACAGAGGAGAAGAGTTCGCTGTTACAGAAGGCTTGAGGATAAAATAGAGGTTCTAGGAGATTCAGCCTGCCCTGGGGAAAAACCAGAGGAGGAAAAGCCCTGCCATGTACGTCCATGTGAAGGTGTAGACTGGGTTGTTTCAAAATGGTCTGGTGTAAGTAAAACAGTACTATAGTTTTAAAATTTATGCATAGAGCTGCTGATTTTTAACTGGAATTGTAAAACAAAAAAATCTATCCTATAGAAGTTTAGGTTCAGTGTGTGAATTTATTGCATTATTTTGTTTATCTTAATGCAGTAATTCTGAAATATGGTGCATATTTGTATTTGTACTTATATACTGTAATAGTTGTTAATTGTGGCATATTGTAATTTAGCAATTATAATATGATGAAGTCTATTGCAGCAAATGGTTGTTAAATGACAAAGATTTCAATTTCCAAAAACAATTATGCAATGCCATTTCAGCACTTTTATTCAATTTTTACTTTTAGCTTTACAATGTATATCCTCTGTAATATTTCAGTATCCATAAAATTTGAATAATTTATTGAAAAGTATTGTAATGGCAAGGCTTTTGTGTTACAAATTTGAAAACTTTTTTATCCTCTCCATAATGCTACTAAATTTCATTAAAAGTGCTTATATTATTTATGTTATTACTTTAGTGCTACAATTCCACTTATCAAATTTGAACCCTTGTTGTAAATTTTGTAAATATTTCCAGCTCAGTAGGCCTAGGCACTGAGTTACAGAGCAACAGTGATCTTAGGTTAACTGCTTACCCACATTGATCATAAAACAAAGTGGAAGCTGAATCAGTGGTGTGCTACCTACCCCATATTTTAGATTAGATTTTACTTAATTGGAGGAAAATTTGAGCCAACAGACTATATGTTACCTGTCTCAAAATGATTATTTATCATCCTTCCATACCCCAATGAATTTGTATGGTCGAATTCTGAAAACACCTTGTATACATGACAATTTAATCTGAAATGCTATGTTTTAGATTGAAGGTCTGTACGGTATCCTGGAACATAGAACATGTCTAACAGTGAATAAGAAGTCATATTTTTATAAAAAACTTAGAAATCAACGTGGATAATAAGAAAACATTCCTACAGCACATCACAAAAAAATTACACTTTCCCAATTGAGGGCAAAGTATTCCAGTATCAGACAAAGTATTTTTGTTTTTGTTTATACTTATATAGTTGGTTAGTTGGTTGATTGGTTGGTTGGTTGGTTGCTTGGTTGGTTGGTTGCTAATGGCTTACACTGGATGTTTCCTTGATTTCTCTTCTAACATCCCAATTCGGTTCAATTATTGTTACATTTATTATTTACTGCCACTGGTGGCTGAGGTCGTTAAGGCACAGACATGTGAGTGGAAGGTCTGGGGTATGATATCCACCAGAACTGTCCTCCCTGACTGAGGTTTTTGCCAGGTTTTCCTCAGTTCTGATAAATGCAAATGCCAGGGAGGTATCTTAAACTTAGGCCTGGAACGTTTCCTTCCTTAAAAAACCCTTTCCCAATATATCATTTGGGCATTAAACACCATTAAAAAAAATTATTATTAAGTTTTTTTGTATTCCTGTAGATGGTACATGTTCATAATTGTGTTTGGCTGATTGCATATTACACTGTTTACTCTGGTGGATTTGTATCTTGTGCAGTTGGGTGCAAGGCAATTGCAGCTGGCATTTAGTCCAAAGGTTGTTGTTGATTCTTTTCTTGGTTTGTTTTTATTGTTGTGTCAGAGTCTTGTTTGTGTTTTCCATGTTTTTTTTATTTGTTGTTTGTCTACTTTCTTTTTAACTAAATTCTTAGCTCATTAGAATTTTGGTAGTTTGTTCTTTTTTTCCTAGGGAATTTTATTTCATTTCCAGTTAGACCAACATTTGAGAGTATCAATTGAAAGGGGATAATTTTATTTCATTTTTGAGTGGTTGATTATTTGTTGATTGTTGAGGAGAGGCAGCATTTAATGGATGCTACTGTCTCTAGTGCTAATATAGAATCTAAGAAGGTTACTGCCTTGTTAAATAATTGCAATCTATAAATCATTGTTGTAGTGCAGTCTAGGTGACTTTGATCCTTCCATTGAAGTTTGTCTTGTTTCCACCTCTTGCACTATATTGAGAAAATAGTGTTGAACACACTCTGGAGCCTGCTCTTCCATTAGACATTATTGAACCATCTGTGTAGGTTCTCAGTCAGTCTCTCATGATATCTTTCATTATCTTATATGTACACTTAAAAACTAAGTAATTGAAGTATAAGTGTCACCAAACTAGCCCTATATCAACATTATTCCTAAGAGGTGTTGCCTTATGTTATGTGTCCCTATGAAAGTGTCACAAATAAAGTAATTTTTATTCTGAATTACCATTACAGCCTGGAAACTACAGTCCTTACTTAGCCCTTTTAACTCTACTGCATACTATCAATAGACTCACCTGTTAGTTGATATCAAGTTTATATCTGGAAAAAATTTCACTTTTTGGTTTGATGTATAAAGTTTTAGAACTTCAATACAGTAGGTCTGTGCATTGGTGATATGCTTGTAAGCAGATTGAGGAATGTAGTTATAAAATAAAATAAAATAAATTGTTATTTTTCATTTGTTGAGAAGCCAACATGAAATTTTTTATTAAAGTGTCTTATGATTAATTAAGATTATTTTATGATTGAGTCAAACTACACACTCTTATTTGCTCCATTTACTTGCTTAAATTTAGTACATGTTTCACAAACTATTATCCACATCATCAGCTAACTGTAGACTGCTGGATAAATCGTTATGCTTTGGGGACATATATTCTGCTCTGGTGGAGGTATGGTGAACTTAAAGTTTATGTTTTCATACCCAGAAGTGCTGAAATTCATTAATTTGTCTCTGTATTTAAAAATGGAGATTTTCTCCCATGTCGCTAACTCTGTAGGTCCTTGTACTGATTTTAATAATTTTGCTTTATTCACTATGCATAAGAATTTGATGGGTCTATTCAGACCCGTTAAAGGGATGTATTAATTCAGTCAATGAGGTTTTGAAAAGATGCACAGTTATTTCAAAAGAAACAGAGTGCAAAATAAAACAGAATAACCCAACAATAGCAAAAATATACAGTTTACCTAAAATTCACAAGACTTGTAATGGTATGCGACCCATCATTAACAATATCAACACACCTTTGCACTATTTAGGAAAAAGATAACTAATAGATTCAGAACACTAACAGAGCCAGAGCATAAAGAATTCATTTCAGTCAATAGAAAAAATTAAAGGTATAAGATTAAGACCTTCTGACACATTAATATCTTTCAATTTAGAATTACTGTTCCCAAGCATACCTAAAAATAAACTTCTAACTTATCTAGACGATTGACTAAGAACAAATGGAATTAATGATGTACACATAAAGGAATACATAAAATTCATTGAAGTTTGCATAAACCAATGCTACGGTCAGCCTCTTATCTCCATTTCTAGATTTGAAACATACTTCAACTTAGCATTGCTATAAATATTCAAAATCTGGTAGAGCTATGTTGATGATATATTTGCCATAGTTAACAAAAAGCACATTGATGATGCCATAAAACCTCTGAATATACAAAATAAAAGCATCTCTTTCACATACAAAACAGAAACAGATAACATGTTACCATTCTTGGACATTAAAATAATAAAACATCAAGAAAATCTGGAATTTGGAATCTACAGAAAGAAAACGCATGCAGACAATCACATAAAAACTGACAGAGTCAATCCCAAAGCATATAAACGTATGCAGTGATCAAAACTTAACACACAGGCTAGTTAATCTACACATTAACAAAGAAAGTTATTCTAAAGGAGACAAGCAAATAGGAAGAACAGCAATTAAAAATAGATGTAGCACAGAACTAATGTGGTGAACAATCCTTCACACAACCGGTTTTGCAGCATGTGGCTGGCCGACGAGGCTGGCTGCTGTGTCGGCAGTGCAGGTGATAGGAAGTCTGCAGTAAATATAGTACTGTTTGTTATGTAAGTAATTTATAACATACATAACATAAACACTTAAAAAGAAAAGTAAATTACTCACGTATATTAAACAAGGAAACACTGGAACTACCTCCCATTGTTGTTCAAGGATTTCTGACATCTGCTTAGAAAATTGCTCCTTACACTCTGCAGTTCCTTCTGAGAAAAGGCACCAATTTCACGTTAGTTTTAAGTTTATCTAAAGTATGTGGATTTGTTTTGTACACTTTCTCTTTTAATGCCCCCAGAGATAAAGAATGCTTCCCTTTTCATGAAATTTATTTACTAATTGATGAATCACACTCTGATTAGGAACATGAACATCAGGAAATTCCTCTTGAATAATCTCCTTACAGCACAAGCTGTTTCTATATGCATGTATGAATCATACACTTTCACTCAATGCATTGTATTATGTTATCTAAGAAACACATGCTACTTGCACAAAATTTCAACTCACACTGAAGCCTCGCGCGGTGGAGGAGAAATATACTCCCTGCCTCCACTGATATAGTACTGTTGGTTGGTCCCGCAGTTGCGTCAAGCATTGCTCACCCAGTAGTTTACAAAAGATAAGACTGGAAAAATCTCTTGTGAGTTTAACTATTTAAAAATGCTCTTTCTGGCTTCACTTACTGAAGATTTACTCTGGACATGTTTTGTGAACCTTTGTCCATATCTCAGCTGTTAAATAGAGTCAACAACAGCTGATGATGGGAGGAACCTCTCCCAAAACTAGTCCAAAGTTTTAAAAAAAGTAAGTGGAGTTAGTGTTAATAACCGACTGAACACATTAATGTAGTATCTGTTGAATTGTTTGCAGAAGTTGAGTTGGTAGGTATATGAGTTGACTCTGATGGTCTTGCAATAAACTTGAATAAAGTGTTAATTGCTTTTGGGACATCAAGTATATCCACAACAGAATCAACTCATACACCTATTAAACTCAACTTCATCAAATGTTCCAACAGTCATTTAAGGGCTGAGGTTGTGGACAAAGGTCCATTAAAATAAGTCCTTAGTACATTTTCAGTAAGTGAAGCCAGAAAGAAAATTTCTAATTAGTTTGATCCATAAGAAATTATTAATGCATGTGTCACTGTGTTAGATTCCAAATGTAATTAATATTGATTATTGTGGAATATTTGGAGGTTCTGGACAATATAAAAGAAAAGATGTGAAAGGAAAGATTTTTCAATTGTTTCATGATAATGAACAAATGTATAAATTTCAGTGGGAGTACTATGAAAAGCTATGCTTTTTTGGAAACTAAAAATTCTCAGAATGCCCCTCATATGAAGCAAATAATTTTCTTTGTAATCTTAGGTAGGAGTATGGCCATATTATCTATATATGTTGCATGTTATTTGAATTAGCAATGTCTTTTTACACAGTGTGAAGATAAATGTGGATTAACCCAGGAAACCCGTACTGCATATTGTGCCAATCAAAAAGGAAAACTCTTTGCTGACAACTGGTGCCATCCATATAGAATTCCTGAACTAGTGAGAGAGTGTGAAAGCCCAATGCCATGTAAACATGAATGGTTTGCTTCCCAATGGAGTGAGGTAATATAGTAAATTTTCCAAATTATAGCTTACTTGAACTTCATATTACTAAAGCGCATAGAGTTCTTTTACATTCCTCTGTAATATACCTCTGCTTTTACAGTGTTCATCAAGGTGTGGAGCTGGAGTAAGAACAAGAAAAGTCATATGTGGTGAATTTGATGGTGAAACTGTTAAAAAAGTAGACAGTGAAAAATGTGACATAAGGAAGAAGTATGAAGAAGAAGAGGAATGTGTAGGAGAAGAGGAATGTGGAGGTCAATGGTATGCTGGACCATGGAGTGCTGTAAGTAACAGATATATGATATACAATGTAACTCTTTTTATATATGTTGCTAGATGATATCTTCTAGACAAAAATATAGCAATAAATAATGCAAGATATATGAGGTTTTTTTGCAAAGTATCCACCTATTAAATATTAAACAAAAATGTTGAATTTAAAATAATAATAATAACAACAATAACAACAAATATACAATTGTCTAACGCAACAGCATCTTGACTTGCTTCAAATATTCCCTTGGAGTTTCAAATGCTTACTCTTGCATTCCTTTTATTTTTCAAAACAGTGTGCAAAGTTTTTGTCATCAATAGCCTTGACTGCTTAATGTTGTCCATGATACAAAATTTCCTCCCTTTCAATGGTGAAATGTGGGGAGTTTCAGGAAGCCAAATAGAGTCTCTAGGGAACTTTGGGGATGTGAAGTTTACCCCTAAAGTCCTACTCAAAACATGGACAGTTCCATAACCAAAAATTTAAAATGAGGCGGCTAGTGTTTTGAGCATAATTTAGCAAATTGCCCCTAATTTACATACAACTTACTTGAAAATATTCTTCTTTTTATGTTATTATTCTTTAATACTGTGATAAGCAATGCTTTCCTCTGCAGTGCTAGGTTTTTCCTATGAGCAAGCTCCCATTAATTTGTGAATTGTTGTATGGTTGGTTTGATTTATTATTTTACCCTTCCACTAACCACTGAAACCCAAAAGGCTGGTTAACTGGCATGCTCACCCACAGGCAAAACACTCCAGGGGAAAACAAAATTGACTGCACTGTATTATGAAATTTAACCCGCAAGTAGTTGCTAGGCAAAAAGTTCCATGAGTGGTCATGAGTGAGCACTCATGATACAATTTTATGTATTTTTTTGGATGTGTTTTAATTTTCAGAAAATAAAATTATATTTATGTCAGACATATCTATATTTTTTAATAATTTCTTTTTTAAAATTTGATTTATTTTTCTGGATGTGTTTTAATTTTCAGAAAATAAAATTATATTTATGTCAGACATATCTATATTTTTTAATAATTTCTTTTTTAAAAGATATGTTTTAATATGTATAAAAGTTTAAAGCTTCTTATGAGCATGCTACCATAGTTGGAGTCTGAAAAATTAGGAAATTGTAGAGCTTTCCTTTATTTTCTTGCAATATTAATTTAACTAGTCATATCCCTGTACTCTACTTATTTTCACACAAGTTAATCATATGATAAAGTATACTTCTTGTCATCAAGAAAAAATAACACACAAATGAATTCACTCAAACATTTTCACTAAATGGAAAAAATTCTCAACAGAACATTGGTAGCAATGTTTTTGTTAACAATAAACATGAGCTCTTCAAAAGAAAATAGAATTTAAAGGATGAAAGAAGGCTTTGAAAGAACTTTAAAATATAGAGCAAATTTCACTGTAAGGATATTCATTTTGGATGTTTATGACCAAAAATTGTATTAATACAAATTCCATTTTCCATCATTTGCAGATTGAATCTGTTGAAATCTTTCCCTAATGTTATTTTCACTACCTTATATACATTAAATAATGGCAATCCATTCAGTCTTTCTTCACTATGCGAGTTGTGCAAATAAATTTTCAGTCCCTGGAGAGTTGAAAAACTCCTTTCTGAACTTGTGATTGTCATGGGCACATAGAATTTTCAGAAGTCTTTTCTAGGTCTGCAAAGAACAAAATACCTTTCCTCTTTTTATACTTAGATATTTGTCTATAAATGTTGTTATAAAAATGTTGTCTACCATACATTTTCCTTTTCTGAAACCCCCTTGGAATTCCGGTAATTTCCTTTCTCCCTTTGCCCATAACTGTAATTGCTTTGCTAGCAACTCTGTAAACATTTACATATCACTGATAAGAGACTAATGCCTCTATAATGTCTCTCCTTTCCCTTTAAAAATTGCTATGATCACTCCAGTTTCCATTTCTGTGGAATCTTTCCACCCTCAAGTAATGCACTGAACAATTTTACTAGCAGCACTCTCCTTCCATTATCCTCATACCACACTTTCCAGAATTCCTCCTGTATTCCATTGATTTCATTAGCTTTCTTACTTTTTAATTTTGTAATCTGTTTCATTACTTCATTCTCTAATTTTTCATGATCTAGCACTTCATTATAGTTGTGTATTTCCCCCATTATTTGCCTGCCTTACTAAAATACATCCTGCTATTAATTCCTCAAAGTATCCCCTCTATTTTTGGGCTAATTTTATTCCATTAATCTTACTCTACACACACTCTTCACCAATCCCCATATCATTCTACTCTCCTCAGCTTTTGCTGCCTTATATATCTTTTGTCAAATTTTTATGCTCCACCTTTTCCTTTTCTCCTGGATGAAACATTTATACCCCCACCTTATTATTAAAATGTTTCCTTTTTTCTAATGGTTCTTCAGTTTGTTTCTACCTCCTAAACTCTCTTTCCACCCTTTTCTTTGCTAAAAAGAAACCATACCAGCCCTTTTCTACAGTTTTCTCCGATATCTATTTTCATTGTCTTCCCTCTGACTTCATTTCAGATTCTAGGTGCAACATTGCGCCGTCAGCGTTTCCCTTCTCAAATAATTGTATAGTTTCACATTCCAAGTTTCTTCCTCTGTTTGAGTTTAGATTCTTTCTACAATTCTCTTTTTCCTCTATATGCCACCTATAGCTTTCTATAGTTTTTCCTTGCTCTTTGTCTTTTTCCTTTTGCACTACCATTACTGTTTGAAATTTTGCTGATAATGGAAAAGATAACAATTCACTACTATCTGCATAACCTTAAAGTCTAAAGATTGTTATCTAAATTCCTTGAGCAGAGCATATAATCAATGACACTTTGTCCCCTTTGGTTAATAAAAGTGAATTCTCCAAACTTATCTGAACCTCTTATATCATTGCATATTATTAGATTATTGATTTACAGAATTTCATTTTTTACTTTCTCTACTACATACTTTATTTCTATTATGTCTCTGTATATTTAGATTTTCCTTTTCTAGATAGTTTTCTGCTTCAGTTACATAAATTTGTTCCTTCCCTACTCTAGCATTAAAGTCTCCCATTATCAAGAGATCTATATTATCATATTTCTGGTTCAAAGTTTCAAATATAATTTTCTAGTTTTCGATAAAAACTTGGGTCATAAAATTCTGAAGTCCCTGGTGGGTTATAGCTATCCCTATGGCTGAGTTTTGGTGATTTCTATCCCCATTTTCTACCACAGGTCACATCACTTCAGATACTACCTTTATTTCCTTTACCCTAAGTTTTCTTTCCCTTTTAATAAACACTCCAACTCCTTCTGAAACCCTTCCTTGCTCTCTATTTTTTACTCCTTTTCCTCCAAAAAACTCAAACCCATCCAAATTTATCACTTCACTATTGGTTATTCATGTTTGAACCCCTGCCACCACATCCCCTGACTTCAACGTTTGTGCTATTTCACCTTTGTTAATTTTATCTGTCAAACCTTCAAATTCCAACACATCACATTCAGGAGTTTCCCAACCTATACTGAGTCTGTTCTTTCTTTTCTAAACTATAGGAGTTTTGTTCTTATTCTTGTTAGCCTCCCTACCTGTTGTACTGTATGTCTCCCGTGAATACGATCTTTTATTGTAAATATACCCCCTCCTGGTGTTGTCATCATACTCATTAATTCCCCATCTCTCCATATGCCCATTCCTGCTCTTGCCACCATGATTTCCTTTCTGTCTTCATCCATCAGCTGTTTTGGTGGGCTAGCTCTCCTTGTTGGTGATGTCATCTTCTGTGCTGATGCGTTCACTGCTACATGCTCCTTTCCTCTGTACTGTAAGCTTATCCTTTTGCTGAAAGTTGTTTCCCTTTCTTCTCCATTCCTCTCTTCTCCTCTGGCAGTAGTTCTTTGACTTTGCGGTTGAATTATTGGAACTGCATCAGAATTCCATTGATCCATAGCTGCATAAAGACTTTTCTCCCTTCATTTCTGACTTTTTTCATCTATTTTAATAATTCTGATAGGCCTTTATCAAAATGTTCTTGTATGTGTTGCAGGCTCATTACAACTGTTAAAGAGACTTCCATAAAAGTAGTCAGTACTTCATGACACTCTATCCAATGTGTTTTACACAATCAATGTAGGGTCTGCAATGCATTTACATTTTCACTAATGCCAGAATTATGCTTTATGTTTTCTCTCAGTAAATTAGTTCTTTTTGGGGAAAAGTGGAAACAGTTTATAAATGTTCGACAATAATACAATTTCTAATTGATGTAATAGTGCATGACTTTGAGAGGGCCACATGATTTGCACAGTGGACATAAGCAACCTGAAAGGAGGCCTTCTTTAACTAAGCTACAAAATTGCCACTCATAAAATTTGCACTGTCCTAGCCCTGTTCATGAAGATAATTTAAATCTATACCTGAGCCTGACAGACTTGTGATAATAGCATCTGCTAAAGTTGAGCCTGTTTTATTTGTAATTGGGATAAATTGTAAAAAATCTGAATAAATATTAAAAGCTCCCCCTTTCTTTAACATAACAACCACACAAAGAAATGTGTTCCTTACCATCAATGTCTACTGTTATGTCAGCCAGGACTGAAAAGCATTTTGTAGGGTTTACATTATCTGCTATTTTCTGAACAATTAAATTGTTGCAAATCTTAATTACTTTATTTTGAAATTGGGGATTAATATATTGAGCATTCAGCAAACATTAATTGAAATAAAACTAAAATTGTTAATTGGAACATTGCACATTGAAGCTAATCATATATTAAGATCATTGTATGATTGAGTTTAGCTAACACTCTTTTATCCCACACCCCACTTACTTGTTTAAAATATGTAAGACTGGTTTCATGAACTCTTTGTTTGCATTGTCAACCCATTATCAACTGGAGAATAAACCTTTATCCTGAGGGAATGTGTAATCTGCTCTGGTGGAAGTGTGATGAACTTAAAGTTTATGTTTTCATCACCAGAAGTGTCAAAGTTCATTAAATTGTCTTTGTACTTGTAAATGTAGATTTTCTTCCATGTTGCTAATTCTGTAGATCCTTGCACTGATTTGAATAATTTTGTTTTATTCAGTATATCATGGTTTTCTCTCCAGAAATTGATGGATATTTTTGGGCGTAAAAATCCTAAATATGGCTTCCTTCTGAAGGGAAGTAAAGTCATGGGTCCTGTGTCATACATTTATGGCATAAAAAAGAACCTCAAGCCTGAAAAAAGGGGCCTCTGAGCAAAATTTATCAGCCATTTCATGCCCTGAATTGAATGGAATGCTGAATGCCTGAGATGTTAAAGAATGTGCGTAAGTAAACCAAATCAACAACAACTGTGCAGATATCAGCATTGGCATTGAAAAATCAGCAGTGACATTATTTCTAGACAGAAAGTCATGATATATTGAATAAAACAAAATTATTAAAATCAAAGGACCTACAGAATCAGTTATATGGGAAAAAAATCTGCATTTACAAGTAAAAAGACAGTTTAATAAACTTTGACACTTCAGGTGATGATAACACAAAGTTCATCATACCTCCACTGCACATTACACATTCCCACAGCATAACGGTTTATCCTCCAGTTGACAATGGGCTGATGATGCAAACGAAAGGTTTGTGAAACCGGTCCTACATATTTTAAACAAGTAAGTGGAGTAAAAAAGTGTTAGTTCGACTGAGTCATACAATGATCTTAATAAATGAATTCAAATATTCTTTCAAATTTTCATCCCCACTAGAAACCCTAAAACTTAATGGAAGAAAATTATCATAGTTTTTATCTCAATCTGCAATTAATGATCCTGAGTCCTCTTAGATCAATATTTTAATACCCAAACATGACAGTTTCTATAATTGAAGTAAGGTTTTGTCTGTTGTTTAACACTTGCCTCTTGTGCATGCTGTGAGGCATTCCAAAATATTTGGAATTTCATGCCTACATGCAGATAAAAAATATTTTGCTGCTGTGCTACAATGTGTATAATAGCTAGTTTGTTTGAATGGAAACACTAAAGAGCATTCTTCCAATTCGTGAAGTACTTTGACACCAAATTTCCTAGTCTATGACCTCCCTATCCTCCCTCAAAAGAGTAAAACAAGATACAAATGAAAGAAAGAGCTTCTTCACTACAGTCACTAAGCACAGTCATTTAAATTAATTAAACCAAAGTAATGAATATACCAACTTCATGTTCATCAGCATTTCAAAAAATATAATTACTCTCACACTCATCACATATCCAGTTGGAATAAACTTATGATATTACCTTAACAGTGGTATTCCAACAATAACACTAATAAACTCTCCCACAGCTATAGGTTAGCTTTTCATTTGGTATTAATCCACAGGGAGCTTGTCTACTGTTAAATCCTATAATCTATTGACTGAAGCTATAATATTATTGGTGCAGTCATAAAGAGAATCTCTGTTGCAGGCAAATAAACAGTTGATCTCAAAGGCTCTGAGAAAAATATGATGACTAATACCATTATTGCCTACTCAAAGTAAGCCATTTGAGCACTTAATGAGCCCAGCAATATTACAGAGGCAATAGTAAGGTCATTATTGAAAGAAAAAGCAAAATGTTTTTTTCTATTATTGCACTCACAATGCCAGTGATGGATTGTTTCTTCATACTTTAATTCTAAGTTAAATTTTAAAATGTTTCTAAATAAATGGGGGAAGTTTCAGCCCTTTATTGCAGGTGGGTTATTGGGGGCAATAACCCCATGTGTGAATCCATTCAACTGCATCATAGTGCCACATGAACAGCCCTAAAGGGAAGTGAAGGTTCAGCATGCACAGAAAGGGCTGCCATGTTAATTTAAAGTCAAGTAGCTGGTTCTTGAGATATCCAAAATGGCTGGATAATTTCTGGACAATCTTTGATAGCAACACTTTTAATGCATTCTGGTTCTAATTTTCTAAGGAGAACTTCTCTTTTTTATATATTATCTTCCTAAAGTAATAATTTATATTTTTCTATAAATGTCTTATTTCTTAGTATAAAACACCCTTAAACTTTGATAAAATTAGTTCTTACCCTTAAATAATTGTTTAGTGATTTCCATCAAAGTTTAATATTGGGATGTGCCAAAACAATTAATACTTAATTTTCTACTTAACTCCTTTTTAGCTTTGTTTATTTCATTATTTTAGTGCTCAAAGCCTTGTGGTGGAGGAGTAAAAAAGAGGAGTGTGTTATGTTTTGTTGAAAACATCACAGTAGACATTTCCCACTGTAAGCCTGAAGAAATATTCTTACCAAATGAGGAATGTAATAATCAGCCCTGCAGCCAAGGTATGTCGATTCAAAATTTCAAATACCTTCATTGCACATATAATGTTTTTTATTTACTCTTTTTTTTTCATATTTGATAATTCCTTACAGATCAGGTAATGGTTTTAGAACCATCACAAGTCTTGACTGATGATGAGGGAGAGTGTGAAGAAGATGATGGAAGTACTTACATAACTGTTGAGACAACATTAGGATTGAATGTTACAGTAAGTCTTTATTTCTGAGACATTCTAATACATATATTAATTTTTTATCAAAAATACTCGCTTCATTCCCTTGTGCATGTTTTTCAAATGATATATAAATCACATATATTCCATTGAAAGCGTTTTGTAAAATAATGATTTTAATTCCGATTACATTGGTCTGTATGAGTTGTTGCCATTGTGATAATGACGAGTGTTTATGTTCTGATTATATAGGTTAAATCAGATTCTGCTCATCATGACAGAATTTCACAGAGCTTAAAAGTTTCATTTTAGTTTAATGAAAAAAAATTTAGTCACAGAATGGATCATGGACTACTAAGGGAAAAAAGAAAAGTGTTTGTTTCCTGTATGTTGAGCACTTGATGAAAGAGCATTCCTGTAAAATTCATGGGTCATTTCTACTTTATTATCTATAAAGAAATTATTTCTTACTTTTTAACAGAGTAACATATCTGAAGAAAAAAACTGTAAAAACAAGCAAATGAACAACTTAATTATCTAAGCCAATGTTACCAGGGTTGACTTCCATCCCAGTACTCTTAGCATTTTTATGGTAAATATTCTTTAGTCACTTATGAAAGAATTTAAACTGGAATATACTGCAGCTTAAAAAATGCATAAGCTAATGATGAGCAGTGCATTTGAGTTTACTGTACATGTAAATTAAATACAAATTGGAAAATTAGTAAAGAGATGTTTTTCATTTTCAAGGAAATTTTAAAAATAATATATTGTAACATGAGTTTCAAAATGCATTTTCTTCACTCCCATCTAAACTATGAGGGATATTCAGAGCTATATTTATCCATGAGCCAATGTGGCCATAACCCGGAGGCAGTAATTTATGGAGGCTGCCAAGTTTTTAAACAAGCATTTTTATTGTGCCATATGTCAGCTGTGATAAATTGAATTATTTATGCCCATGACAAGCTTTATACTATTAAGTTCAAATCATGGGTAATTAATTAAATAACATGTTATTTAAAATATATCCTACATCAATGTATTCAACCTGAATACACACTAACTCCATTTACTTGCATAACAGTAGGACATGTTCCAGAAGCTAAATGCTTCCATCATCAGCTGTTGACTGACTACTCAAATTGGCAGCTGGATCCCAAGATGTTTTTGTGGCAGTCTCTGATGGTTTTTAGATGCATATTATAAATTTCTGAATCTATTTTATTCAGTTTTTTGTACTGTAGACATATTTCTATTTCAATTACCTTTTTTCCTCTGCTTTTTGGTGTATGCTATTGCATATTTTAACTGTTCTTCTTACAAATTTAGTGGTAACTTTATTTTTAGGCATAGCTTCAAGAAGTTAAGTTTGAGGCTATGAAAGTGTTTTTAAGTATTTTAAAATATTTTATTTACAGGAGATTTTATACTCATTTTCATTGTATTAATTCCTGAATACATTAGAATTAGAAATAAGGAAAACCTAATGAATATCAACATTGATTTGTTTTTAAAATTAATTTTGTGTCAGAACTAATACAGTGAAGCAATTAATTTATTCTTAATTAGCTATTGAGTCAATTTAATGCTCTTATGCTCCACTTACCATTGAATTATACAGAACATGTTTCACAGGCTTTTGCCCACATCATCAGTTAGATGGACTTGGTGTAGCTCTCATAGATATTTTATGAACTTTTGGATTAATTTGTCTTCTGCTGGGATCTCAAAGTTCACAACCTTATCTTCATATTTTTTATAAAATTTTATTCCCATATTCCCAGTTGCATGGGTTTATCTACGAATTTCAATAATTTAACTTCCATTTCTATATCATGTTTATCTCTCCAAAAGTAGTGTACTTTTTATTATCTTCAAGTCCAGAAATAGTAGTATGTTGTTGTTTTAATTTCTATAGTGAATTTACTGTGAGCTCCTGCAGGTTTAATAGTTTCAGTGCATCTTCTACATATCCTTTTGTACAATAGAAAAATATATCATCTACTGGACTTGAAGATAATAAAAAGTAAGAACAAACTACAATTTGGCATTTACAGAAAGAATACACACAATGACAATTATATTAAGGACCCATGGTTTTAACCCAAGACCACATAAGAAAGCAACTTTCAACAGCATGGTATTCAGATTAATTAATGTTCCACTTAACACAGATGAATATAAAAAAAATATTTACATATAATAGAAATAGCCATTTATAATGAGTTCAATAAACAGACAATTGATCACAAAATTAAAAGATTTCTAAAACAAAAGAAAATTATCCTGACTACCTTATCAAAAAAAAAAAAACTTACAAAAAGTTCATTTACCACCCACAAGCTAATAATAAATTTAAAAAAATGTTCAAACAATATAACATCACATTAGCATCCCAGAACAGATACGGTGATGACAAATTATTGACGTATAATAAATAAAGTATATTCCAGACCCAAAGAGGAAAAATCAGATCAATTGTAAAGACTGTGAAAAAGTATACATAGGCAAGAGCAAGAGAAATATAGGCATCAGATTGAAGGAACATGACATATGGGAAAAGATTCTCATAAAAAAATATGAACATAAACTCATGAATTTTGATATTCTGGAAGCAGACAATATTCTGTACAAGTTCATCAACAGACTGCCAGAGCCCTCACAGTCATGTACCTTTCCAACCTAGCATTGTCTGCAGTCGTTTAAAGTTAATGAAGAGAGCATAGGTCTCAGGAAACATGTCCTGAATTTTTAAATTTTGAGAGTGAAATATCAGTTTTATCATTATATTAATAATTTAAATGTTTTTAACTCAGTCTGTTTCCTAGTTCATTAAGAGTGAGGCTACAAAAGTGTTTTTAAGCATTTTAAAATATTTTATCTTCTGGAAATTTTTCCTAATTTGTTTTGATAATACCATTATTAGAGTCCTGAAAGTTGATGAACTAAGAGGATTTATGTATCGTCTTAATGCATTCAAAAACAGATGATGTCATATTTACATTTATTTTCATTGTTCCAAGTATTTTCCTTTCTTCTTCATTTCTGAATTCATGGTTTGGGCTCGCCATTCCGTAGAATTGACATTGCACATCAAAAATAACTCTACAACAAAATGATGCCAGAAAATTGTTACAAGGATGTTTCAAAAGTTTGAGAATTTAAGTTGCAGATGTGAGGATGAAAATACATTTTATGACGATAATGATGGTAAAAGTAATATCAAGTGGTGATAATAATGATGACGATACTGATGATGATGATGATGATGATGATGATGATGATGATGATGATGATTTCCACTGTATTATATATGGGGCCATGGTCCACATTGTACAACTCAAGAGGTGTATGTGCCCCCTTGCCCCACTATAGTCAGAACCTATGTACTACAGCACTACTTTTTTGTTTTTATATACTGTTTGCAGCGAATGACTCCATTATCAGGGTTTACAGAAGGGGAAGGCTCAGGAGAAACAGAGGTTGACTCCACTGAAACAACATCTGAAATTGTACTCTCACCATCAACTTCTGAACTTCAGAGCAGCAACATTATTAGTTCTTCTATATCTGTAAGCAGCAGTAGCAGTAGCAGTAGTATTGGTGAGAGTAGTTCTACAAGCAGCTTCAGCAGTAGTAGCAGTAGTGGAAATGATGGAACTAGCTACTCAACTACTTCCTTGGATTCCTCATCTTTGAGCTCCAGTTCCAGCTCCAGCCTCAGCTCAAGCTCCAGCTTTGGTTCTTCATCTGTGTCAGATGACATTATGTTGAGTGATTCAACTTTTAGTTCATCGGCCAGTTCCTCTGACAGTACACAGTTCACATCATCAAGCATGAGCAGCACTGGTGAGACCCTCAGCACAGACATGTCAAGCACAGGTGGTTCTAGTCCATCTACTGACATGTCTGGTGGAAGCTCTACTTCTAGTCTCAGTCTAGAAGTATCTTTGTCTTCATTGATGAAATCTATTGCCTCTGAAACTGACACAATGACATCTTCTGGCAGTGATAGTACAGTGAGTGTAGAAATGTCCAGTCCCACAGACACTACTAGCTCTGACTCTTCTTCAGATACAACAAATGACATGACTTCACTATCAACATCTAGTCCCAGTTCTGATGAAACTGGATCTGGGATGGAGGAAGGTTCTGGCACAACAAGTACTTGGTCAGATACCTTCATGACTGGTTCTGGAATGGACAGTGGTTTTGTAATACCTGTAGAAGTTCCAGGGGAAGCTTACGTGGGTTCTGGTGATGGATCAGAAGAGATTAGCACAACCGTAACAATATCTACAAGTGAGTCATCCATTAGTTCTTCAAGTGTGATGACAACAGAAGGTTCACCATCAACAACTGAGATGAGTTCCACTGAAGAATCCACAAGCACCACAGAAGAGTCAACAAGCACTACTGAATCCACACCATTGTCAACAGAGGAATATACAAGTAGTACCATGCAGTTCTCAACAGAAACCAGTACAGACATTAGTACTACTACTGAAAGTAGCACTATTGAAAGTAGCACTATTGAAAGTAGCACTATTGAAAGTAGCACTATTGAAAGTAGCACCACTGAAAGCAGTGTTACTGAAATAAACAGTACCGAAAGTAGTACAGAAATCAGTAGCATAGAAGTGAGCAGCACAGAAGTTAATGAAACAGATACCATATATTCTTCTACTGAGATCACTGAAGTCACTGAAATGAGTGTTACAGAGTCAGGTATGTTAAAACTCTTTGCACACTCATTCCACTTTCATTGTTTTATCATTCACCTTAATTCTTTACAGTTATAATGAGTTCTTAAACTAAAACTTATTCTTCCAATCTTTATAACATCATTCATTTTTTTAATTACTGAAAGCCTTGGTCACATTTCTCTTTGCTTTTACTTTCGAACAATCCTACTAATTTAATAGATTAGAGGTTATAATAAATAAAATACTCTATATGTTCATCAAATTTTAGCATTTTTTAAAAATAAACTATACTGAAACATGTTTTCTTCCTTACATAAGAAAATTAAACAAATGCTTTTTCAAGATGCGGTGTTTCTTGGCTATGTAGAGTGAATCACAGCAAGAAATAGTAGCAACTGTAAAAATAAAGCCAAGTTACATAATATATTCTAATAATATTTACTGCATTGATATTTCTAATATATCAAATTTTGCTAGAAAAATGTATGATATGCCAGTTACACTAGTAATAGTGCAACATTAGTCAAATTCTTCATATTTCATTGTTTAAAGTCTTTAAATGAATGATGGTGCTTTGATGGTGGCATTTTGCTTATAATTTCTTTGATAGATTTCATTATCATGCCTTTCATTTTGTCTATTAATTTTTTTTCTATATTTATCACCACGGGTGGCTGAGGTCATTAAGACACGGACATGTGAGCTGGAGGTCTGGGGATGGAATATCGCCAGGACCATCCTCCCTGACTGCGGTTTTTTCTGGGTTTTCCTCAGTCCTCATAAATGGCAAATGCAGGGGAAGGTACCCTAAACTTAGGCCTGAAATATTTCCTTCCTTAAAAAATCCTTTCCCAATGTATCATTTCATCTCATGTATCATTAGTGTTCACCACCTGTGGTGCCTCAGTAGTGAAAACGGGCATTAAACACTACTCAAAAAAAATAGTTCTCTATACTATGCATTGAATGACTACTTAATCAGAGGTATCTATTACTTCTTGGGAAAAATACGGGTCCAAATCCAATTGAAATAAAAATTTTCTAAAGTATATTCTTTATCATATAAAATGTAGTTTATATTGCTCTGAACCCATATTAAAGGGTTTATATTATATACTTCTATTTTATGTGATATGGTGCATAATGAAATTTATAAGTCATTATATTTTTGTATAGTAAACACAATAAACAGAAACATAATACCTAAAATATATTTCAACAGATGAAACTGAAGAAACAGAAGAAGTAGTTGAGACTACTCTAAGTCCTGCACAAGTAGCAGTTGACAAGGAGCTCCAGCCAAAGAAATGCAAAAAGAAGAAGAAGAAGCCGCAGGAAGTAGTAGTTAAATGTGAAGAAACGAAGTATGGTTGCTGCCCTGATGGTGTCACAGAAGCAAAAGGACCTTTTAATAAAGGTGATTGATATAAAGTTTTATTTAAGGTGCATTGTTTATATTCAAATAATTGCTAAGATGGCAGTCAAAGTATACTGCAATGCTGTCAATGAAAGTGCATTAATTGAATATGTAAACAAATAAGAATGAAAGATTATATAATCAATAATGCACATTATGTATTTCCACCTAGTTGGGAAATATACCACATAAATGGGTATATCAAAATGTAATGGAACTACATTATACAGGATTAATGCCCCTCTTTATTCTAATTCATTTTTTCAGTTATGTTATTATACTTACAAAATATTCTCCTTTTAATATTATACAATGATACAAACAGTCTGTGTTCATTCATTCATTCATTCATTCATTCATTCATTCATTCATTCATTCATTCATTCATTCATTCATAAAGCTCTTCTTTGATAGTTTGTTCATTGTAAGCAACACAATTGCTTAACTGATTATCAGTTTAAAAATGATGCCCACAAAACCCTTTTCTATTTGAGGAAGCAGGCATAAACTACAGGTTGCTAGATCTAGTGAGTGAGATGGATGTATCATCTCTTAACTACTTCTCTCATTGATGGTTTCTTATGTTACAAAACCATAATAGACCATTATACTATTTTGTGCAAAAATTTTCCTGCGAGAGCAAGATATAGTCTCTTATTGGTAATTTATTTCTTTAATGTTGGACATTTATCCAAGTGCATAGCTGCAGAAATATAAATTTGTATTTCTATTGTCTACAAAAAGGGGAGAGATAAGATTTATGATTTTATTGCATTTTATTGGACATGTACTTTTTTCAGCCTTACTGAACGTTTTCATTTTGTATTAAACTTTTGTTATCATATTATATTGGCAAAACAAAGTATCATAATATGTGGTAATTCTCTTTCCAAAAAATAAAGTTGTAACATTGTTGCTTGGCAATTGTAATCTTCACGAAGGAACATGAAACCTTCATATTCCATATCATTGCAGATTATGTTCTCATTTATCAATGTGAATAGATGTCTGCTACCATTAAATAAGTTTCTTCTTATTATTTAAATTGATCATCACTGGGCTGTTTTGCTATGGTTGTTAAATTAATTTAAAAATCAGAGCACTGGCTTCATCAGTGGACCGAAAGTTTTCTCTTTAAACATAGTCTTTATCTCTTTGATAGATTAAGAGGGAATTAGTAAACCATAAATATCAATGAAGAGCATGTAGCCTTTGTAAAGTTTGCTTCTAAAAATCTAGTTCTCTTATTTATAGGATTTCTGGTTTAAATTCATTTAAAAAATATATAATAACTGCATACTGGTGAAACTTTAAATCCATTATGAGCATTTGCAACCTGTTAGAGCTAATATTGAATATTTATTGAAATGCTAAGAAAAGTATAAGGAGAACTCCACCTCTCTGACCCAGGCTATTCTTGGGTGTGACCTCCACGAATACAATTAATGTATTATAATGATAAGGTATAAATTGATCATAATTATTCTTAGCATAAAATGAAATAAAATGGAGTACCCCTTGACTAACAACTTCTCTCCTATGGCAACCTCTATTTTCATGCTTGTTGTAACAAAATGGCTGTTTCATAATAAATGCACAGTTACATAAGATTGACGCTTCTCATTTAGTCATTCAGGACTTTATCATAAAACTAGGAAATGCTGATAAATGTTCATGTAAACTGAATAATTAATTAATTTTGTATTCCCCCTCATTAGTTCAGGTGATTATAAATGCAAGTTTTAAATATTTCAGATTTATTAATGAATGCTTGTTCATTATTAGATCCATCAAGCAGAAACAAATATTTTTCTTTAGATTAAGTTCCCCTACACCCACTAATCAGTGTGATCATCTTCTCTTTTAAACAATGTGCAGGCTGAAAAATGTTGCTGTGTAAGATATGACAACATATTCCTTTAAGAAAACACCAAATTTATATAAATTCTATAAAGTTTTAATATTAAATAAACCATTTTACAGAATCTTTAACTGCAATTATTTAAATGGTATTTAGATCATCTTAATAAATATATTACTCTTATCTTATATAGTATATCCCACAAATTGTGCTATGGCAAGCTATCACCTCTGATGTATTTGTTAACACAATCTTTACATTACAGTTTTACTTTATTCTTAATTAGTTAGTGAGTCGATTTAATACTCTTAGGCAGCACTTACCATTGAGTTATAACTAATTAGGATAAATTAATTGCTTCAATTTATTAGTTCTGACACAAAATTAATTTTAAATTTAACAGTTTTACCTGTTTAAAAACATAGTAAACAAAAATGTTACTAACCTTATATCATATTTGCTAATTCTTCCTTTTTCAATCTAATTTTCTCAATAAAATGCATGAGGGCTATAATAAATGCATATCTCATAAAAAGTGATATAGAGATAGACATAGGGTAGATAACTTTATGACTATCATTTTTATAATTATACTGCAATAATTGAATTTTAAATATATATTTTCTCTTACACTACCTATAAAACATTGTCAGATTTCCAATGAGCTGAAAAACAAAAATCTAATGCAGTTATTTTGAAAATCATTACTTACACAGAAGATATGTTTGAAAACATATGAGCTGCCACTCTCCCGCTTATATGCACCAATTGCTCATTTAAATAGCCTATAAATATTCACTCTTGCTACACGATTGTTCCATGCACATCTAAATCTAATGACTTATCAATAGTGATGTAATAATTCCGTCAGAAACAAAATATCAACATAAGCCTGAAGCAAGTTAAGTACATGACATCAAAGAAACAGTTTGAGATTGCAATTGTATAAACCTTCTATTGTTTACATTGGCAGAATTCAGAGTCAGTTACATGGTGTGATTGAAATTAAGCAAAGTTTGCATCCATGGTAGCAAATGTTCTATCACAACTTATCACTCAATTACATGATGATTGGTAAATGTTGGAAGTTTAGAAGACCATAAGCCTATGTTAGAATGCGCGCGCACGCTCGCTCACACACACACACGCACACGTGCACACACACCCACACACACACAAAATAATTGCAACTGTCCAAAAATTTAGCAAGAGAAAATTGTCCTTGCAAACATGATAGTTTCTTTCAGAACTAAATATGCAGGATATAGCAAACATTCTAGCAGAGGGTCTGACATGTAATGGGTCTGGTTGGAAGCATATTTTAAAACTGATGTGTTAAACTTTGAACTTCAGGAAACAAAATGGTTTTCAAAATCCCAAATTCAGTTATTTCATTAAAAAAAAAATGTTACACATCTGTAGATTTTCATTGTTCCTTACTTCCCTTGTGATTTTTTCAGATTGCCCAACACCAATGACATGCAAGGAAACTAAATTTGGCTGCTGTCCTGATAGTGTATCACCTGCAGAAGGACCTAAAAACAAAGGTTGCCCACCAACCTATTGCGAAAAAACATTGTTTGGATGCTGTCCTGATGGTATAACCATTGCTGAGGGCAATGATAATGAAGGCTGCGAAAAAGAAGCTCCTGATAAGCCCTGCAAAGAAACAGAGTCAGTTAAACATTGAAGACAGTAAAGTATTTCAACTTAAGATACTACTAATAATAAATATTTTTATTTACATTTTATCTTGTAATTAGAAATGGAGGATACATCAAAATTTCTCTTGTCTTGCAGTCCAGCAACTTCTGCGTACTTCAGTAGTGAAAACGGGCATCAAACATTTTTGAACAAAAAAATTTACTATATATTTATAAACAATGAATTTCTGAATTAAATGTACTTATGAAGCTGTTGACAATGGAGTGGTATATATATAAACAATGTAATACAGTTTTTTTCACACTAACTCCATTCACTTACATAAAAATCTGGACATATGTTTCGGGAGTGATCCCTCCCATGTTCAGCCTGTAGATAAACTGTTTGTATACCTATGACTTTGCTGTTGATCTCATCATAGCCATCACCTGTGGTGCCTCTGTAGCAAAAACGGGCGTTAAACAACATTCATTCATTCATCATAGCCAGAGGAGGTATAACAACAGTTTATCTACAGGCTGAACATGGGAAGGATCACTCCTGAAACATATGTCCATATTTTTATGTAAGTGAATGGAGTTAGTGTGAAAAAAACTGTATTACGTTGTTTATATTTAAATGAATTTCGGTTTTAGGATTACTCCCTTAAAAATGATACCAATTATTACACATAACTTCATATTTCTAAATTTGGTATCTGAAATTTTAAATAGCCAACAAATCTGATTTACAGTAAAGTTATTATTTATAAAATTCTGTTCTTTCTGGTTCTCTGTTAGCCACTTCCACTGTTCATTTGGCTAGAGTATTGTATCACAACCAGCTGCAAAAGTGGAAGACCCAGGTTTAAGCGCTATTTGGGTATAAATGTTTGGAAATGTTCCACCTCCCTCTCCCCTTCCTTCTCTTGGGGTTTGTCCTCACCCAGAAAAGGCAAGTTCTTTCAAGTAATTTTTGCTGGTGAAGGGCTCTAGTCTCATTTTCATTATCATTAATTCATACCATTTATTTTTTGTAAAACAATTGCAGTTAGCATTAAGCATTTAACAATCATAAAAAGAAATGGAAGATTGTCCTCTTTTTAATTATTATATTGGATTGGTTTCCAGCATCTCTACAGGACTTTGTCTCCAACATTATTATTTTACCAAGCTTTCAAAAAAACATGTTTATGCACATTGCTTAAGTAATAACTGCCTAACCTACTTTGAAAGTAGGTTGTAGGTACTGACATGCTCTTAGCAAGTTTATTTATTAACTTTTTCTCTTTTAGTCAATTAAAATGCTGCACCTTACGTGAGGCATATACAAGAATTGTTTAAATGAAAAATGCTCAACCTACTTTGAATCTAGGTTACATGTACTGACAATATAAGGACCATACTCTTAGCAAGTATATTAATTAATTTCTTTCTCCTTTAGTCTATTAAAATGCAACAGCTAAATGAGGCATACACAAGAATTGAGTAAATGAAACATTCCACGATTTACATAGGAGTAGTCAAGTTTTTACAACACCCACACACCACCATTTGTCTTTTATCTGGCAGATTCAGTGAAATATCCCAATAACAAGTGTTAAATTACTTGGATTTTCACTCCAAGAGCTAAAAAAAAATCTGTCCAAATCATCAGTCATTTGAAAACTAGGAAGTTAAACAAAAAATTGACATCAGGAAGAACCTTTCGTGCAGTTAATGAGTTTTTTGACAAAGTTCAAAGAATGCACAACCTTTTCTCATCTTATTAAAAGTCCTGAACTAATAAAGGTTTCTTGGATGGAAATGACACAGTAAGATTTACTAAGACTAGTTTTATTAGATGCAAAATTACAATGAATATCTAAAAAAAAAAAAAAAAATGTTAAACTAACAAAGTTTTAAGTTTTTCTTGGAGTTGCTGAAAGCCTTTTCAGCACTTTCTTCTCAAATTCTTCCTCCTTTTTTTACAATGTAGTTTTTTCTGTGCACACTCAGCAGATGTTTCCTGTTAAGATACTCATCTGTCATTATCAAACTTATCCAGTTCTTCTCTTTGCAAGAACTGAATGGTACATGGAAATGTACAGATTTAGGGTAAAAGATTTCTCCCTCTTTTGCTAGGTCTGCTATATTCAACTTTCTTAACTGCTCTTTGCTGAGTTTCTTCTCCTTCCATTTGATGTACAAGTTTTGCAAGTTATAAAAACTTAAGAAGCTTTCATCTTGAAGTTGAATATATTTCCAACATAATAAGGGATATAGAGTCAAAAGTGACAAAATAGGTGAATGTTCTTCTGAGAATGATACTAAATATGGATAGGGATACTAAGGAATCACTAGGGATTTCTTCTAGTAATCTAAAGAGTTGGACACTGGGGGGGAGGGGGGGAGTTGCTGGAGCAATCCTGCTATTTTCTAATAAGTCCTGATACCATCAATTTCACTCAAACTTTCTCAGGGGTCTTGTAGGCCTCTGGTATAAGTCTGTAGCAACTTTCTCTCCATTACTGGGTAGAGTTGTTAACAATTCAAGAATCCATTTGACATGCTCTGAATTTTGGAACAGGTACAGGCTTTTGAACTGCAAACCATTGTCACAGGCTCCAACAAGGCAGAATACTTGACTATCAGAACAGCAATAATAAATTGAGCTTTGGTGGCAGCAGAATGAAGTTGGATTATCTGATTTCCATTTCCTTCTTATGCTAATTTCCCCAGACCTTTAACAATACTATATAATGGCCAGTGAAAAGTACATTACTTTTGTACTTTTGGAACCACCATGTCTCAAAGAGAAATGGAATATTGGAAAATACTCTGTTTTAAATTCTGACTTTTTGAAGAATATTGTGATGTCTTTGATTTTGGAGATGCAATGAAATATTTCTGGAACACTGTTCAAGTCATTCATTTATGAGGGTGATTTGAAAATTTCTTGGCCTGACAAAGAGAGGGCACTGGCAGTACCAAATAGCAAGGATAGCTCTCAAGTACAATTCCTTAGATGATGTGTCAGCTTTCATTTGTTTAACTGCTATAGTCCAGCAAAATAAGTAAACAAGTTAAGACTTTTTCAGGAACTTGGACAAAATTTAATGCCAGGCAATGACAAACTATTAAAGGTTTAATGTCAACCAAGATAAGGAAAGGACTTGAATTTCACTTTGAATGACTCTTCGCCATTATTTTCTGTGGTAAAGAAAAAGGCTACTGAGTTTAAACATGATCATTTGTAAATATTGAACTTACAAAGCTGTTGACAATGGAGTGGCAATATAACCTAAACTTGGGTATTTATTTTACACTAAATTAATTTTGTTTAATTTTGCATTAAACAAAATTACTTCAGCTTCAACAAAAAATATTATCAACAAGTTTCAGGCCTAGCTATGGGAAACCCTTAGTCACCTTTTCTAGCAGAGCTATTCATGAGCTCATTTGAAATGCACATCACAAAAGCCTTCCCTTTAATTTTCAAGTCATAGTATAGGTATGTGGATGACATTTTTGCAATAATACTGAAGAAACACTCAATAGATGCCCTGAAACTTCTTAATTTGCAACATGAATCCATGCAATTTACTATAGAAGAAGAAAGAAATGGGTGGCTACCATTTCTAGATTCAAAAATTATAAGAAATGGAGATTGCTTGAATTTTGGAATTTACGAAAAGAAACACACACAGAAAACTACATAAAAATGAGAGTTATAACCCCATTCCACATAAATATGCAGTTTTTCACAGTTTGGCACACAGGTTGAAGAATATTCCACTCACAGAAGCAGGGTACAAAATAGAATACAAACAAATAATAAAGACAGCTATAATCAATGATTTCAACAAAGACACAGTGATAAAAATTATCAATAAATCTAAAAGACAAAAAGGGATAAGGGAAGTTTCCACACTGAAAAACACAAAAGAAGAATACAAATTCAAAAGTTTCACCTATCATCCAATTTACCACAAGTTCAAGAAAATCTTTAAAGAACACGGAATAAAGTTAGCCCCAAAGAACAGATACAACATCAAGAATTAATTGGGTTCACGTAAAAGACTCCATACCAACAGAGAAGAAATCAGGAATTTACGAAATAAAATGTGCAGATTGTGAACAGAGCTACATAGGCAAAACAAAAAGAAATTTGGAAATTCGGAGGAAATAACATTTTAGGAATATTCGGTTTAAACAGGTGGATAAATCAGCAGTAGCAGCTCACTTTTGGACCAAAAACCATGAAATAAAAATGGGAATCAAACTGCTGAAACATTCAGAACCCATTGGAGCTATCAACTTGGGAAAAAATTTTCATATTAAAAAATAGAGAAAACCTAATAAATTTTGAGTTTCCTCCTATGGATGAACTCGGCAACTTCCTACTTCAACCAACAGAGGCCACCACAGGAACATCGGGTTGTCCAGTCATCATTTCCAGTAATGGCGGTTCAGTGAGCAACTGAAGATGGGAGAGATTCTCCCGAAACGCGTCTTACTTTTGTGTAAGTGAATGGAGTTTAGTGTAAAAAATGAATACCTAAGTTTAGGTTATGATCATTTGTTCTTATATTTTTGACAATGAAAGTTCAGGATAACCAATTACTGCAACAACTGAAGTAGCCATAACAAAAATTCACAATGCTGTGTTGAAGGATAGACAAATCAAGGTACATGAGCTTACTGAGATTGCAAAGATCTCAATAGATCATGTCTGGAATATTTGCAGTGCAATGGGTGCAATATTTGCTAACCATCAATCAGATGTATATGCAATGGACATTTCTCATGCTTGGACAAGTTTAAAGGCAACTTGATAGACTTTTTGTAACATTCCATCACTGTGGACAAAACATGGAGTGCCAGAGATGAAGCAGCAAACAATGGGTTCAAGAGGGTGAAAGCACTCCAAAGAAGGCCTTTGAGCAGGAAAATGATACCCACTGTCTTCTAGGAAGCTCAAAGTGTAGTGTTGATAGATCTAGAAAAAGATGAAACCATCAATAGGAAGTGTTATGCAGCAATACTGGAGCAATGTAAACACTTTATTTTTCATTGGAAAAGAAGAACTCAATAAAGGCATATTACATAGTGGCCATACTTAAGGGAGGGGAGAGGGTGTCAGTCCTGGTAGTCTAGTGGTAACCATACTTTCCTTGTAGATCCAAGATCATGGGTTCAATCCCAGTCTGAGTCACTGCATTATTTTGAATTTAAAAATCCAAAAGAAAGAAAGTAAAGCCGAGGATCCTGTGTTATAGATTTATAGCACTAAAAGAATCTCAAACCTGAAAGAAGAGGCCTCTGAACAAGATTTATTGGCCATTTCACGCCCTGAATTAAATGGGATGCTGATGACCTGAGATGTTAATGAGCATCTGTAAATAACAAAATCAACAATTGAAATAATTGTGTCTAAACTCGTTTCTCCAAGTTCATTTAATTTCTAATTTTAATTAAGAATTTTTATTTATTTACTTGTTTAAGCAGGAACTGTACTTCCTGGCTTTACTGATGCTGACTTATATGAACAGATATTTTATTATTAACTTATGCTTAAACTTACAAACTTATTCACCCATTAATTAGCTACTAAACCTAAAAGCAATCACTCTCTTGTGCCAATAATCAGCAAATTTCTGTAAATGTATTGCACAGAAGTTCATTGGGTATGTTGTCCACAAAGTCATCAAAAGCTGATGACAAAAAACTTATTTCATGGATTGTTTTATTGCATTATAACAAAATCTTAAGTGATACATGCAAAAGTGCAAATTTTGCAATGTTTCCACTGGATGGTCCTTGACAGCCCATATCTCTTACAACTTTGAACTGCTGAAAAGAATTGAAATGTTATTTTATATCTAATCAAAAAGTTTATCATAAGGTAGAGGAGTGCTTAAGACATTAATCTCTGAAGTTCTTTGTGATAGGTATACAAAAATTTGACTGTTCAAACCAATGCCTATATAAGATGACTACTTTTCAGTTCAATTGCTGACCTCCTGGTGGTCAAGGAAATTAAGGCACAGATTTGTGAGTAAGAGGCCTGAGGTTTCATTTCCACCAGGACTGTTCTCCCTGACTAATGTTTTTATAGGTTTTCCTCAGTTCTCATAAATGGCAAGTGCTGGGAAGGTACCCTAAACTTAACCTGGAATGCCTTCCTTTAAAAAAAAAATCCTTTCTCAGTTTATAATTTCATCCATGTATCATTAATGTCCATTGCCTGTAATGTCTAAGTAGTTATAATGGTTGTTAAACACTATTTAAAAAAAAATTCAATTACCAAGGAGAAACTGAGTGTATTTGTAAGCATATGAGTAAGTTAATGTAAAGTATTCATTTTTTTTCAACAACCACTATATAATTCTTATATAAATGTTTCTAGTATTCACACCCACTACTTAGCACTTTAAAATATTGTTAATGAAAGCATATTAAAACAATAATTGTATGTGCATCATTAGTTCATATTGGCAGCAGCAGAGAGATTTTTCTCCTCTGTATATTCTGACCAAGCCAGATTCATTAAAATGATTACCCAAGTAGTTTCTTACATTTGGCATAATCATTTATCTAGGCGCTGAAAATAAGTTAGTTAAGTATTCTGTTATTTTGGAGCACTATTTCATTGCACTATGGATCAAGATGTGCTTAAGTGTCTAATGCATTTCTGCATTATTGTCATGTGGAGAAGGAGTGCAGGAAGATCTCTTTTGCAGAACAGAGGTAGATCACACTAGATCATGCATTTTAGCTAACTGATTTATGCCGCACTCAGTATTATATTGATTACATTGTTTTCTCATGTCTTTTGATCTCATCTCTAATTGAATAACATATAAATAGCAAATATATTATGCAGTAGTTTTAGCAATTACTATTTTCAGCTGTTTGCAATGAGTTTTAAATTAAAAAATATTTCAAGAAATTTCATAATACATTTCTGCACTACCATATAAATAAACATTGTCATTTGAGGCTTAGTAATGTTCCATTCTACAAATGTAACAAAATGTTGGTTTGATTTTAATCAAATGAAACTTTATTTCAGTTAGCTGGCATGTAGGATATATGATAAGAAATGCTGTAGTTTGTTATTAATTTAAATTTGAATAATAAGTACCATTTAATCATTTATATACAATATCATTCAGTGCTAAGATTATGCAGTCATTTCTAATATACAGTAAAACCGCTTTTTTTTTTTTTTTTTTGTTTACACTTTTCCAGGGGTCTGACGTAAAAAACAAGAATTAGTAAATATGCAGGAGAAATGCATATAAAGTTGTTGGAGAAAATATATATGGTAGTAGTAGAGGTAAAATGATGTTTGGGGTAGAAATTTGGGGTAGTGATGAGGGTTGGCTAAATGTAGACTTGATTCACAGGAATTTTTGCAAAAAAAATTATGGGCCTACCAAAATGTTCACCAAACGGGGTTGCACAAGTTGAATTAGGCAAAGTAGGGAGTAAAGGAAAAATAATTAGGATTAAGAACCTAGAAGAGAATCGTATTTTGAAACTGTCTAGTGATGTAAGAGAAAGTGAGGGGAGGAAATACTTGGGTTAATAGAATCAATGAGATTATGGGAAAAATTTGACTTGGGTATGATGTGGCATGATAGAGAAAGTAAAGAAAGAAGTTTTTGGAGAGAAATTAAATAAAGAATTGATGATATGGAAAGACAGGAAATATGAGGTAGTTTTAGTAGTGAAAAGTTATTGAGGGATTATAGAGGGTTAAAGGAAATATGAGGTAGGGAGAAATATGTGGATGAAGATGACAGGTGGGTGAGGGAGGGAATCACATGGGCCCAGACAGGGGTAGTGAATCTGAAAGGAATAAGATTAGGCTTAAATATAGAGGAATGTTCGATGTGTAGAATGCAATTGTGGAATGTAGAGAAACTAAAGAAATGAGAGCAAAACTTAGGATTAAGAAGTGGGATAACATACCAATAGATATAAGGGGAAACAATTTGGTGAATATGAAAACAAAGCAGAAAATTTTGGAGTTTGCAAATTATTTAAGAAAGGTTAAAAGAAAATGATTGAAGAAAATAAGTAAGAAATGAGGAACCAAATTGAGCAGAAACATAATTTAATTTGTTTTTTGATTGAGTTATTTTGTAGATTTAAGTTACCTGATATTTGAGTAATTGCAAGGTTGAAATTACTCAGGCTACCTTGGTTATACAGCAACTTGGGAAGATTTACTAGAGTGTCTATGGTTATATTTTCTTGTATGACTGAGTGATTGTAAAAGAGTGCTGTGGAAGCTTGTTATATTATTTAGTGAAAATAAATTCAATTCAATTCAAAAATAGCAGGAAATGTAAAAATATAAAAATATCTAAATGGTGAATTAGTTACTCAGTAACTCTACTTATTGGATCATTCACAAAATCAAGTATCTGAAAATAAATCAATTTATAATTACATGTACCTATCAGAAAATCTGAAATTGTTGGCTCTTTTCATTTCTGTTGCTTTCTTACACACCTCTCCACAATGTAGGAGGCATTCAATGCATTACAATTTACTGCCTCAAAATGGTGATAACTTCCCTACTGGTAAGGACAATAGAGTCTTATCACAATCTTCAATTACTTCTCCTTTCTCTTGTCTTCAAGGCAGCTAGAAAACATATCTCCTACAATTAGTACCATTGATGTGATTATGCTAGCCTTAACATCATGTATTCCTGAAACAAAGCAGATTCATTCACCACAGACAAGTTGGGCCATGACATATCCTCTGTCTCTTGTAGATATTCCTCTTATTCCAGAACATAAATTTTGATTTCCAAAAAGAGTTAGATATGGTTACAGGGATGACATTCAACAAAGTTTTAGCCACACAATGCATGGCATTGAAGATTGTTGAGATTAGCATGTGTTTTGAGTCTATGCTATTATCATGCAAAAGCATAGCCTTTTCAATAATCATTTTTATGTTTCCCTTTAAATGTGTGGATGATACCCAGATTCAATGACTGAAACTCAGTCATGTAATTATGGAAAAATAACACTAAGCATGTGTTTAGCAGTAATAATATTTAGGATGATGAATTCCCATTTTAGCATCCAGAGCATGCACTAATAGATGTGAAGTTGCTGCTGGCCATACATACTGTACTATTGGCATCCTCAATAGATAGCTTTTTCAATTTCTTGAAACACCTGACTATATAATTTTCCAATTATCAGTGGAGGTGATTTTTGTGATGCTGAAAATATTTGTAAACTTTTAGTTGTGAATAGTTCATATTTTCACTAGTTTCACTAGTTTCCGTGCAAATTACATAAATACATGGAAGTAAAATTAATTTGTGGGAATATAAAAAAAGAGATTTAATTTTAGTTAAAAATTCATGTTTTAATAATTTTTATTAATTACATTAAATTAAAAGAATACGTAACAAATGACTTCTCTATAAAAACACTATTAATAGCACAAAATAATTAATTTAATTATCCTGAGTAAATCTCGTGTAAGTGAAACCATAAAGAGTGTTCTAAATATCTTACTCAGAAGAGATTAATCTTCATTATTTCCACATATGTATGAGGTCTGTCCAAAAAGCTAGCCATCTAATATTTTAATAAAAAGTAATTATTCTAGTGCAATGTGCCTTAGTCCTTTCAAGGCATACCCTTGAGATTTCATGTCTTAACTTATGTTGCTGCCATTTTGCAGAAGAGCCTATAAAATAATATAACAAATTTTTATTCAGAAAATCACTCAAATTTCACTAATTTTGTTCACTTACTTGAACATGTTTCCAAGGCTATTGCCTTCATCTTCAGCATGGCACCACTGTCTCTTTCTTTCTGGATTACTTTAAGCTGTTCTATCAAATTCTCTGATTTTGTCCTCCCTTTGAATGGCAAAAAAATATATAGCTTAAACTGAGTTTTAAGGAGGCTGACAGACCTGGTTGCTGAAATGTTTTATGTAATACTCGTAATACTGTATGAGACATAAAGAATGTATAGGGTAGGCCTTGTTAATGCAAAAGTCATGCAATATATAATGGGATTTGACTGATGACAGAGCAGATGTGAGAATGAGACTATTAAGACACAGATAAGTGACTGTAAATTACTCCAAAATATTCAGAGTGGCTAAGTGCTTTCCATACAGAATTCATATGTAGTTAGGGTACATTATCCTAAAATATTGGAGTATAAGGAACTAGTCTTCTCTTTTCAGGATACACAAATAGGGTCTTATTCTCCTCCAGCATACAGTCTATTGTCTTTTCAATATAGGTATTTTGAGCTTAATCACTTAAAGTGAATTGTTCTTCATTTTCTAAGCGAAAATCACTGCAGTAACAGATTCTCATAAGTATCACACTAGATAGAATACTTATAGACATATAAGTATGTCTATAGACATACAGAGATATAATTATTAGGTATGATACATGTGCTGATTGCATACTGCTACCATCATTCTATCAGCTCAGTTGGTTACATTTCTGATCCAAAACTAAGCTGCCAAAGCACAGGATACAAGTTTGTCTCCTATAAAGTCAAGACTCTGAGCAAAAGTATATACAATAAAATAAAGCTTCTTATCAGGCCTTGATGTGAAAATCAGGTAGCTTATGGTCTTAATTCATATAACACAAATATAAATAATTCTTCATTATCATCAGAACCCCATTTTGAAGATTTAGACACTTGCAAAGGGCAGAAGGATACTGGGGAAGCTAGAAAGGGAATTCTGGATAATAGTGAGAAAAAAATTTTCATTGTATTCTGCCTCTTGACTGGTTCATTTTAGATCTATCAGTAAAATATGTAGCCAGGATGATTCTGGGAATCTGGTATGTTATGCACAAATTACTATGCTTAATTTTTAAGTATTTTTGAGAGATGCCTTGTTTCTTGCCTTTCGGTTGTTAAAGGAGGCATGACTCATATTGAAATAAAATGAAATTGAAATTTATTGATATGCTAAGAACTAATACAAAAAATATAAATACAAATTACCAAGGAGCCTCAACCCATCTGGCCCAAGCCATTTTAGGGTATGCCCCCTCATAATTACAAAAAATATAAATGCAATAATTAGTTTTATTCCATCACCTTTATCCGAGTTCCAATATAATTGAACAACACAATATTTCTACCCCATGATTTCATCAGTCCCCAGTCCCTGGTTCATCAGCAGCAACCTACTGGAATTCCAGGGGACCAGGCTCCGACCCAATTCAAGGTCCTAAATAAAAATTTTTCATTACTCTACCTATATCATTATAGGCTAGCTACAGCCTATACAAACTAATAATGACTTTATTTCTCAAATGCATGCTAAATGCTACATTTCAAACTTAATAAAATTATAACCCACTCCCAACCATAGTCACCTTTATCTATGTCCTAATATGATTAATCAAATGCAATCCTTTAAATTATTTGATTTACTTCCCTTTTTAGTACCCAGTTCCATTCATTTTTAACTTTGCTCAGGAATTCACCTACATTCCTGCTATCTTTACTAAAGATTTTCATTAAGGCTATTTTTCTATCTAATTTAAATCATTTCTCATTTACAAACTTTTTCCTCCAGAGTCTTGTCCCTTTGCACTCAAACACTATATGTTCCATATCTTCCTTTCCACCACATATTGAGGAAACCCTTTCCTTATTCCTTTAAATCTCCACACGCCTGCTCTTAACACGCAATGCCCTCTCTTTGTTCTTTATTTGATTTATCAATATACTTCTTTCTTTCCCATTTTTTTCATCTGTATATAAAATACTAAAGATCTTTTGCCCGCTATCTCGCTGAACAGTTTTTGTATTTCTATACCTTCCAATCTCTTTCTTACTACTTTCCAAAAACTCTTTTCATTGTTCTCCCTCCTCCTCCAAATGTCCCCCATTCCATTGTTCTCCAGAATTATCCTAAGACTATTACTCCACCATTGCTCCTTAGACTCTTTTCCTGAAATTCTAAGCATTTCCTTAACAAATTTCTTTCATCTAAGTTTAGGATTCTGAACCAATATTTGAGAGCTCCTTCCATAACCATACTTTCCTTGCCACTCTTCCCATTTCAATTTGTGCAACTTCCTTTGCTGTTGTACGCAGTACACCTAAAATTTCTCTACAAAACATCCTATGCACAACATCCACAATTTCCCATCCTCCTTCCAATCCCCATATTTCAATACCATACAACACTTTTGCCTCGACCACCATACTATACAATTTTTTCCAGCAACTTAACATTTATATCTGGTACTTTATATTTGCAACTTCTAATTGCTGCCATTGCTCCTTTCCCTTTTGCCAAAGCTAATTGTTTTTGCTTTTCCCATTTGCCACCCCCATCAATTTTAACTCCTAGATAAATGCAATACCTAACTGCCTTATATTCTTTTATCTCCTTTCCTTCACCTCTCATATTTACTCAATTTTGCTCCTTTCTTGAATACTACTATTTGAGTCTTCTCCTGATTTACCTTCAAGTTCCAATTATTACAGTATTTGTCTATTTGCTATAAGGGTTGCTTTAAGCCATTTGTTGAGATGGATCCAACAACTAAATCATCTGCAAATAATAACCCTGGGATTGTGGCATTATTAATAACTGGCAATGAATTGTTATTCTTTTTTATCTCTGTTAAAATATCATCAATAATCAAATTAAAAAACATTGGGCTTAACTTACGCCCTTATCTTAACCCCTCTCTCGATTTATTTCTCTCATTACCGTTCCTTCCCCAGCTTTCACACAGAAGGTATTTCTCTTGTACAATGCTTTAAGAATATTCACCATATGAAAACTTACTCCCTTACTCAGTAATTTATCCCATAACAATTTTAACTCTATGCAATCATACACTTTCTCTAAGTCAACAAATGCCATGTACAGTTTTCCTCTCTTATCTTTTAAATATTTGTCGACTAATGTTTTTATAATGAATATATTGTCTGTCATGCGTCTCCCCCTGCGAAATCCCATTTGGAATTCTGAAATAATTTTATATTTCTCAACTCAATTTTGTAGCCGATTTGTCAAAATGCCTGCAAAAACTTATCCAACATTTGATAATAATGCAATACCTCTGTAATTTTTGGCATATCTACACCTCCCTTGCCTTTGTATATTGGGTAAATGATTGCTTTTCTCCAACTTTCTGGTACACTTTTTTTTGCCACATTGACTCATATTATAAAAACTGGAATGGATTTGTAGGTTTAATTACAGTTTTTTTTTCCTAGTGTTAAGTGTATTTAATTTAAATGTTGTTTAATTTGCTGAATTGTGTTTTCAATCTTATTACATTTGTCTGTTATATATTTACCATTTATTGTGTTTAATTTTAAGCATATTTTTATGGTTTATTTCATTTATTATAGTTTTATTTATTATATATAATTATAATGCAGTTTCTGGTGTTGTTTTTAATGCTTCCATTACAATTTCTAGTGTATTATTTTGTAGTACTTCTAATCTTCTGATCTGATATTTTGGAGCAACATTTAATGCCTCACTTCCATAAGTTATGACAGCTTTTATGTATCTTTTGATGTTTTTTATGTTTTATTAAGGGTTTCTTGTGTATTTATTTTGCTTCTCCTAGACATTGTAGGATGTTATTTCTGTAGTTAAGATAATGTGTTCTTTCATGTTGAGCTTATTATCAGAGTATATCCCTTGATTTTTGGTGGTTTCCCTTTTCTGTAGTGGGAATATATTATTTGTAGATTAAAGGAATGGTTATAATGTTTCAATTAGAAGAATCAATACAAAGACTTTATTGTACTATCATATTGTTTTTCTCTGTCCAATATTTTAGTTTGGTAAGAGCTTCTCATTTTGTTTCCCAGGTATTCCTGTTATTCTTTTTTGGTATTTGAACATGATATTCATGTAATAAATCATCTTCTTGCATGCATGACTTAATACCTTCGATTTGTTGCAATTGTATGCTTGTTCATTAGTATAGTTTTTGAATAATATTAGGCTTGTGATGGCTCCTTGAAGTAGTCCAACTTATGTGTTTCTGTATTTTGATGTTGCAATTCTGTATGTGGTTGTTATCTGTCAGAATGATAAGAATTGATGAACCAGTGTAGTATTATCTCTTTGCTGTTTAATTCTAACATTTTAAACCGTAGCTTGCTTCTTCAAATTTATCAAACTGTGATTATTGCAGGTTTGGTTGCTGCCCAGATGGTGTTAAGGTTGCAATGGGAGCAGACTATGCTGACTGTTTTGAATGTGAAAACTCCAGCAAATGTGAAACATGCAATGATACCAAGCATGGCTGTTGTCCAGATGGTATAAGAGCAGCCACTGGGCCAGAATTTGTAGGATGTGAAGATTTAACAGAAGGTTGGTATCAATTTTGAAACTCAAACCTATCCTCCGTGATTGGAACATCCAGCAGTTCTTTTGCAATAAATAATTATCTATGAAATTATATGGAAAGCACCCTGAAAATTGTATTCCAGCCCATGCTAGCAAATTTATATTTTAAATCCCAGTCAGCAATATTATTGTACCTTCCTAAAGTTATTAGCTTATATCCATAAGGCCTGTTTCATCATTTCACAATCAGTGTAAAACCTAAAATTATATTTTTGCACCCACAACACACACAACAGCAACACAAGTGCAAATTAATACAGGGAAGTGGTTTCATTGCCACAAGTACAGCTTCTAATTTAATAATATTTTAAAAGCTTAAAAACTGTTTTATTTTAAAAAGATAAAAATTTTTTAACTTTTATCACAGTTAATTGATATCATTCTATGATTCAGTTGAACTACACACTCTTAAGGCTTCACTTACTTTTCATAAATATATGGAACCAGTTTTGAGAACATTTAGTTCCCATCTTCAACCAGGCTAAAGTTCAACTGTCGGATCATTCGTTGAACTGTGGGAATGTGTATTCTGCTCTGGTGGTGGTGTGATAAACTTGTAGTTTATGTTTTCATCTCCGGCAATGTCGAAGTTCATTATGCTGTCTTTGTATTTGTAGATGTAGATTTTCTCTCAGGTTGCTAATTCCGTAGGTCCTTGTACTGATTTTAATAATTTTGCTTTATTTATTATGTCGTGATTTTGTGTCCACAAATGATATGCTACTACTGATTTCTCTATTTGCTTGTACTTTATGTTCCTGAAATGTTCCTTTAACCGTGTGCCTATGTTTCTCTTTGTTTTTCCAATGTAGATTTTTTCACATTCTGCACAGTTTATTTTGTAAATACCTGATTTTTCTTCTTGTGGAATACTGTCATTAACATTATCTATCAGTAAGTTTTTAACATTAAATCTATTAATCGGTGCCAACCTGATATTAAAATCTTTAGGAATGTTCTGAAATTTTTTGTGGCCCATGGATGATATGTGAATTTTTTAAAAATTAGTTTATGTTTTCTTGCTGAAAGTGTTGTGGTTTCTTTGATATGTTTTTGTCTCTTGAATTTTTGCACCTTTTTGTGTACTAGTTCTATTTTAAAATCATTTTTAACTGCTGTTTCTTCTATTTGTATTCATTAAAATATTCTTCTTTGCTAATTTGTAGGTTAACTAGCCGGTGTGTTAAACTGTTAATTACTGCATGTTTGTGCGCTGTGGGGTTAAAACTGTCAGCTTTGATGTGATTATCTGCATGTGTATTCTTTCTGTACATTCCAAATTTAAAATTTTCTTGACATTTAATTATTTTAATATCTAAGAATGGCAACATGTTATCTGTTTCTATTTTGTATGTAAATGATATGTTTACATCTTGTATATTCAAAAGTTTTAAGGCATCATCAATGAGTTTTTTTGTTAACTATGGCAAATATATCATCTACATATCTATACCATACTTTAAATATGTATGCAAAAGCTGTGTTGATGTATGTTTCAAATCTACTCATGAAGAGGTTAGCTAGAAATGGAGATAAGGGGCTGCCCATTGTAAGTCCTGTTTGTTGTTTATAAAATTTTCCTTTGAAAGTAAAAAAGGCTTGGTTTATGCAAATATCTGTGAGTTTGATGTATTCTCTTATGTGTGTATCATTAATTCCACTTGATTTTAGCCAATTATATAGATAAATCAGGAGTTTTTCTTTTGGTATGCTCGGAAACAAATCGAAAGATCAGAAGGAAGCAGTTTTATGTCCTTAATTTTTTCTATCAACTGATGTAAATTGTTTATACTCCTGCTTTGAAATTTTGATAATGTCTTGAATCTATTAGCTAACCATTTAGCTAAATAGTAAGACGGAGTATTGACGTTGTTAATGATGGGATGCATACCATTTTCACTCTTGTGAATTTTCGGTAAACCATATACCTTAGCTATTTTAGGATTGCTCTGTTTTATTTTGTATATTGTTTCTTTTGGAATGACTGTACATGTTTTCAGAACCTCATTGATGGAATTAACACACCCTTTCAATGGGTCTGACTGGATCTGAACATATTCTTTTTTATTTAATAAATTTTGCATTCTATTATTATAATCTTCTTTATCCAATATTACTATTTTGTTTCCTTTTCTGCTTTAGTATAAACAACATCTTTATCATTTAAGATTTTATTGTGTTTTTATATGTTTTGTGTACTACTGTATTCTTTTTAATTAAGCCTTTAAAAATGTTTTCTGATTTAATTCAAACTGTTTATTTTTCCTTGTTCTTCAGTCCTTCAATGGCCACTTCCAAATCTACCTAATAATCTTCTATTTTAGAGGAGTATTGTACAGAAGTTAGGAAATGTCAACTGGGAAGATTTTGTATCAGTTAACAATGGTTTAATGACATGAGAAATCTGTGATGTTGATGACATGACATTCTGACACTACCATCCAAGATGAAGACAGTGATGTGGAAATTGAACCTGCAGAGGAAAATGTCTCCATACAAAGTGAAGCTCTCGGAGCAATAAATCTGCTCCAAAAATACTCCTGGTGGTGCATAAGTGATGTGAATAGCTACTTAAACCAAATAGAAAATGTAATCATTGATAACAGTAATATGCATACTCAGCAAGTATCAATCAAACACTCTTTTAAATGTAAAAAATGAGCTAGAACTTGAATTTTGTACAATAATAATAATAATAATAATAATAATAATAATAATAATAATAATAATAAAATACAGTAATAATAAAACAGAGTAGTGGATTGTTTCCAAATGATTTCCCCATCTCACAAATCATTTCCCATATATAGTGCTGTCCTGCTTTTTAAGCGTTTAAACCAGTCTCTTGATGAGCACATTAATGGGGTTCTACTGTATATATATTTTCCTTCTTCTCTTGCTGCTTGTTTATCCATTTCCACACATTACACTACCTTCATAGTATTCAATATTTATTTTCACCTTTTCTTGTCTTCTGCCTTTGAAGAAGAATGCAAACTTTTTGAAATATAGCAAAAAACTGTGTGACTATTGTAAGTATTTTATTTATTTCTGCTTCTCTGATTCTTGTTATTTTAGTTAAATTGTTTCAAGAGTTACTTTATTTTTAATTTATATCATATATTATTGTATATAAAATACAATTATGCTCTGAGATAACTCAATACTTCACTGTAATTCTGTATCTAATATTGCAGGGTCTGGAGAGGAACCACATGTAACAGATTGCTCCAACTCTACCCATGGATGCTGCCCAGATGGTGAAACTGCTGCAACTGGGCCAAACTTTGATGGATGTGGTGTAATAAATGAAGAGAACTGCACATTATCCTATTTTGGTTGCTGCCCAGATGGAGTGTATCCAGGTAAAAAAATTAATGTTTAAGTGTTGATTATGTCCTTGCATACAACCCTAAAAATCGCAACTTTTTACAGAATATTAAAATCTATGAATAATCAAAAAATATTACTGGATGATGCAAGTTTACCATTTAACAGATATATGAATTAAAATGTATTTCATCTAAAATGGATAACTTGTTGGTTCAAAAAATTAGAAGAAAGAAAATATAAGTAAATTAAGAACTCAAAGACAAACTATGTTATAATATATAAAACATAAAACAGTATAATATTTAATATTAAATATTATATTTAATAATATATTACATATTTTTCTTCATTAAAATATATTTTTCTATTAACTTAATGGAAAACTAAAAAAATAATACTCTGGTGCAAATACTTATCCTATTTTATATAATTTAAAAATTGCAAGCTTGATACAGGTTAGATTAAATTAGGTATATTTGGTTCTTCTGTTTTATACAATAAATACAATTCATGTTTTTAAGATGTATGCCACAAAGTGTCCATTTTTTTAATTTATTGTCATTGCTTCTACTTTTAAATGCCACAATCAGTGCCTTATTGCTAGAACACTTGGAGTAAAACCCTAGCTCTGTTCCCCATTTTATTTTCTTTTCAGTTTCACTTTTAGAATAAATAATGCAATGTACACTAATTCATAATTACTAACACATTTCCAAACATTTAAGTGTGAGGCTGATGGACATGATTATTGAATACTGCTGAGAAGCCGTTACGTTCTGCCTGAGCTTGGCTTTCCCACAACTTAGAAAGTGCATTAGATATTACATATTCTCATCCCTATTACCCAACAATTTTAACTTGAGCCTTTTTATCCGAAGATTTCTTTTTTGAGAAATTCTGAAAATAGATATTCCATGATTGCATAATCAGGAATGTACTGCCATGTCATAGGTAATATTGAGTAATAAAACACCTACAAAAAATTAACCTTACCAGATTACAGAACCATGATACTGCCATCTAAATTCCAGTTATATTCAGAAATAGCATTTTTATTTTGTTGCTGTGTATAACAATTTAATTAAGATCATTGTGTGATCTTGATATAGGATTAGCTTCACTATGCAATATTCCAATTAACAATTTTAGTTAATATTTTAATTATTTTTTTCCAGCTCTTGGGCCACAGTATGAAGGCTGTCACATGCCTTGTGAGGATGAAAAATATGGCTGTTGTCCGGATGGAGTCACTCCTGCTCATGGACCAAATGAAGAAGGCTGTTGCTTGAACACAGAATATGGCTGCTGTCCAGATAACATTCTTGCTGCCAGAGGACCAAATCTTGAAGGTAAACACTACAACTAAGATGTTTCTTTGGCATTCCACTGTTTTTTTTACATGTTGCAGCATATCATTCAAATTGGAGCTGTTTTTAATTTGTGTGCCTGTTTATATATACTTAAAATATTATGTATCTTATTTCTATAGTTTATATATTAATCTAAAGGCTGCTTTAATTCTATGCATTACTATTACGGCATCCAGAAAGTAAGTCCCAATCGCGCCTAGAGATGGCACCGCTAGTCGGATAGGAATGCGCATGCGCAGGAATAGAGAGGAAGTATGTGGTAATAATGCAGTAAAATTTCAGCCTTGTGACGGCCGTGGTTACCGCGCTGTGCTAGGAGAAAATGGGTGCTCTGATATTGTCTCCCGCCAACTGCGAAATTCGTGCAGTCATCCGAGGTTTGCACACTCAAAAGCAAAGTCCAGCAGAGATCCAATGCCAATTGTGTCAAGCTTCCGGGAGATAATTTTGTGCACAAGAGAGCGAGACATCTGGGGAATTGACAAGAGAGTTCTGAAATTATGAAGCGCTGGTTCTGCTCAATTACTTGCCGCACACTTTCCAACACTTCTGCCGTCACCAGGGATGGTCGGCCACTACGGTCGTCGTGAATATTGGTTCGTCCTTCAGTTAAAGCTGTGGGTCCCATGTCTTAGATTTCCAGCATGTAAAAGAACCTCAAATCTGAAAGAAGAGGCTTCTGAGCAAAATTTGTTGGTCATTTTATGCCCTGAATTCAATGGGACTCAGATGATCTCAGATGTTAAAGAGTGTCTGTAAATAAAAAATCAACAAATCAATACAAAGAATTAGATCTCACTCCATGAATCACTCTACAAATGAGCTCTTTGGCACATTTTCTAACTTCCTGCAAATTAACCAGTTCAATTAATCACAGTAACTACTGCAAACATGTGCTGCACACACAATAAGTAAAACAAGCAACAGAGCTGCTATCCCATCATGACTCACTAATAATGCTACTTTGTGATGTTCAAAAGGTGTAAGAGATAGCGTTCCTCATTCGTTAATCTGTAACATTGCTAACTTAAAAGGTACAACTGTCAAGTGCAAAGTTTCAGTGGCCAAGGGGTAGAGCAATTTAATTCTATATGCTGTTTTACAAATTAAAAATAATGGATGGATGGATGGGTGGGTTGAGTGTGTGTGTGGGTGAGTGGGTGAGTGGGTGAGTGGGTAGATGGATGGATGGATGGATGGATGGATGGATGGGTGTGGGTGAGTGGGTGGGTGGATGGATGGAGGGAGGGATGGATGGATGGATGTGGGTTAGTAAAATTGTTAAGTAGATTCATTACCATTCAATATTTAAACAAAATGTGACTTACATATGATATATACTTATTTAGCCAGAAAATACTTTTTGTAAACCAATTTAAAAATATATATATACATTTTAAACTTTTCAACTTACAGCTAAGGCAAAAAAGTGAATACAGTATAATTAAACACATTACTAATATTAAGGATGTATGTGAAAGAAGCAATGCTTAGTTAATGTTAGTTTATTTTCAGATTGTGGTTGTCAGTATAGTATATATGGATGCTGTCCTGATAACAAAACTGCTGCAAGGGGTCCAGATGCAGAGGGATGCGGATGCCAATATACTAAATACGGCTGTTGCCCAAACCTCTATACCCCTGCAGCTGGTCCACAATACGAAGGCTGTCCCTGTTATACTTATCAGTTTGGTTGCTGTCCTGATGGAGTTACAATTGCAAGAGGACCTCATGGTCAAGGTGAAGTGATTATTAAGACAAAAGCCATTTTGTTTTTTAACAATGTTTGGAGGGGAAGGTTGAGAAAAGTACTAATTTTCTATTATCTTGTTATAAATTTGATTCAGTGGACTTATGGAGGTTCAAACTTCAATTAACTTGCAGTATTTCATTTTATATTTCTCTTTGTATGATTGGTGGCTAGCAACTCAGTGTCAAAGAAATTTGACATATATTTATTTCTTGCAAGAAAAAAGAGAAAAAAGTTAGCAACAATATGCTATTCATGTCAATCCAATTTTAAAAAGAATGAAAAACCAACAACAGCGACAATGAGCAGGAGGAGGAGGAGAACAATTGTGCTAGCTGATGAGTAAATTATACACTCTTAAATCTTCACATACCAAATTTTATTGGCAGACATACATTTTGTGAAACTTAGTGCACATCCTGCTTGTCAACCAACGATGATTTAAAATGCTTCTCGGATGCTCATAGCTGCTCTCTGGTGGGAGTTCACAACATTTTATAATTCAGTTGTCATGTACTGAGATTTCGAAATTCATTAGGCAATCTTCATATTTGTTGATATACAACATTTCCCATAAGCATTTTGCTTTCTTTTCTGCTTAATAATTTACTTCCAAAAACTGGTTAGCCCCTGCTCATTTATCTTTTTGTATCTAATGCTCCTGTGATGCTCCATTAGTCTTAATATTTATATTTCTTTTTGTTTTTCTAATGTATATTTAATTACAATCTAAACATTAGTTTGGCAGAAATCTGGGAAATTTTGTTTGTATAATTTGATATGAGAATTTTTAATTTATATTTGATTTACAGAGCTAAGATGATGTTAAATTCTTTGAATTTTTTTTTTAAATTTGAGAAAAGCCCAAGGGTGATAATCGGTTTTTTGTAAAATGTTATTTCTCTTTCTGAATAGTAATATAGTAATTTTTATCAAATATTTTCTTTTTTAATCCCTGTATATTCTTTACTGAAGTCATTGAATTCTGTAATTTCTATTAAGTATATTATATTTTATTTTAGAGAACATTTATCAATTTTGTTAATGAATCTGCTTGAGCAATTAGTCTACCACTTTTTTTGCATTAGCATTATAGCTACCAATAAATTTTGCTACAATAATTTCATATGAATTATGATTTGCATCTTAAACATTTGGATTTTCATTATTATTTCAGTTTAGCTATCCTTGTGAATTCCATATATTGTCTTAATCTCATATTTATTATTTTACCTCATTCTAAGCTTCTGGAATGTGGACTTCTTTCATTCTACGGTATTTCATACTAAAGCAGCATGTTTCCATTAAGATTATAATACTTTCCATAAAAATTTTCTAAATTAATGCTGTACAGAGATTTAAAGAACTCTTCTGACTCTGTCAGAACAAGACTAGAGTAAAAGTTGTTCCATATCATTTTAAAGATGTAAATTATGCAGAATATATTTGCATTTTATTTCAGTGTTACTATAATAGTATAGTAGAGAGCAGAATGATGTGTAGAATATAAATTTGCAGGCCAGAAGAAGGGGGATAGTGATAAATATGATAAATTGATTATTCTGTAGAATTGTCCTAGGCTTTCCTAGGTCTTTACCTAATGAGGTTGCTCTAAAGGAACAAGGAAGATTGGGCTATAAAAGCTAAGGTAATAGCAAGAGTGCTACAATATTGGTATAGAATAGGGAGACTAGAAGAGGAGAATATCATCAAGCAGTGTTTGCTAACACAAGGAAGGATTAAGGGGAGAGTAACTTGGATTTTAAAATCCAAAATATTCTACAAGAAGTGGGTATGGAATGAATGAATAGTGTTAATGCCTGTTTTTGCTACAGAGGCACCATAGGCGATGGACACTGATGATACATGAGATGAAATGATATATTGGGAAAGGATTTATTTTTAAGGAAGGAATCGTTCCAGGCCTAAGTTTAGGGTATCTCCCCAGCATTTGCCATTTATGAGGACTGAGGAAAACCTCAGTCAGGGAGGACGGTCCTGGTGGTATTCGAACCCAGACCTCCTGCTCAGGAGTCCATGCCTTAACGACCTGGGCCATCCATGGTGGTATGAAGTGGGCATGGGATCAATATGCTATCAGAGGGGAAAGAATGGGAAAAGGATTTTGGAAAGAGATAAAAACAAGAATTGACGATATTGAAAAACAGGAAATAAAGGCTAGTCTTAATGTCAAAAAATCTCTGAAATTATATAGACATTAAAAATGTTTGGAGAAGAGAAAGATTCATTGAAATCTGTGTTAGGGCAGGAAGTGAAGAATGGGCATGGTTTAGAACAAGAGTAATATATATAACAGATATCAGAGAGTTCATTATATATATACGAGGGGCATCCAGAAAGTAAGTCCCAATCGCGCCTAGAGATGGCACCGCTAGTCGGATAGGAATGCGCATGCGCAAGAATAGAGAGGAAGTATGTGGTAATAAAGCAGTAAAATTTCAACCTTGTGACGGCCGTGGTTACCGCGCTGTGCTAGGAGAAAATGGGTGCTCTGATATTGTCTCCCGCCAACTGCGAAGTTCGTGCAGTCATCCGAGGTTTGCACGTTCAAAAGCAAAGTCCAGCAGAGATCCATCGCCAATTGTGTCAAGCTTCCGGGAGACAATTTCGTGCACAAGGGAGCGAGACATCTGGGGAATTGACAAGAGAGTTCTGAAATTGTGAAGCGCCGGTTCTGCTCAATTGCTTGCCGCACACTTTCCAACAATTCTGCCGTCACCAGGGACGGTCAGCCACTACGGGCGTCGTCGTGAATATTGGTTCGTCCTTCAGTGAACTGCCTGCACCATCGTCTTACCATAATGTCGTGTCCATACACTTGACACAATTGGTGATGAATCTCTGCTGGACTTTGCTTTTGAGCGAGCAAACCTCGGATGACTGCACGAACCTCGCAGTTGGCGGGAGACAATATCAGAGCAGCCATTTTCTCCTAGCACAGCGCGGTAACCACGGCCGTCACAAGGCTGAAACTTTACTGCATTATTCCCACATACTTCCTCTCTACTCCTGCGCATGCGCATTCCGACAAGTGGTTCCATCTCCAGGCGCGATTGGGACTTACTTTCTGGATGGCCCTCGTATATATATACACACACATATAGGGGAAATATCCTATATGTGAAGAACCAGATAGTGCTTGATAATGTAATTTAGAATGTGATTAAACCAAACTCATACGAAAGTGGAAAAACTTACCAAATGAAAGAGGCAGAAGAATTTTAAATCTAAAATCAAAAATATTAAGATTATAAATAAGCTTGGAAAATAACAAAAATGCTTTTGGAAGATGGGCAAGAAAAATGGGAACAATAATTTCAATATTAATGCAATTTGGAATTGAATACAGTGAAACACACATTAATAATCTCTTTTGACTCAGAAGAAATTACTGGGAACAACAATATTGACATTTGCACAGTCTATTAGTCAATATATCCCCATTACATACACAAACTTGATGTTAATTGTAATGGAGCAGAAGGAATGCAACTCCCTAAAATGAGAGTGATTAAGTGGGAAATTTAAACGTTTTAATAGTAGTAATTTTACATGTATTGAGAATATGGAAATGTAAATTGTTTACATTGATTTTAACATGTTTTCTTGTTTGGGAAAAAAACTGCAAGAAATTGGTTCTAGTTATATGTTATTATATCTGCATGTAAATTGGTAATTGGAAGAAATAAATTCATTCATACTATAATAGTTTCTCTTGTTTTAGGATGTGGTTGTGAAAACACTGAATATGGATGCTGTTCAGATGATCGCACACCTGCCTTGGGTCCAAACAAAGAAGGCTGTGGTTGTGAAGCATCTAAGTTTGGTTGCTGTCCAGAAGGAGCTACAGAAGCACAAGGAGATAAATTTGAAGGATGTGAAGAAGTACCAATAACAGCAGGAGGTAAATTGATTATAATTAATTGGATGCTGATTTACCTCTGATATCTCTAGTAATTGTCGGTCCAGGTAGTATAGTGGTAACCATACTTGCCTTCTAAACCCAAGATTGTGGGTTCAAACCTGGCCAGAATCGATGGATATTTTCGGATGTAAAAATTTTAAGTATGGCTTCCTTCAGAAGGCAAATAAAGCCGTCGGTCCCATGTCGTAGATTTGTGTCATGAAAAAGAGCCTCAAGCCTGAAAGAAGAGGCCTAAAATTTGTCAGCCATTTCACACCTTGAATTGAATGGAGAGCTGATGACCTGAGAGGTTAAAGAGCATCCATAAATAAACCAAATCAACAAATCAACTCTAGTAAGAGTTATAATGGATTATTCCTTTCTGCTGTTACCTAATAAGTCACTTTTTGATTAAATTTTCATCATTACATAGATTATTGTTGGCATGTGATCATTAAAATCAATATAGTTAATAATGACACGTTTGATCATTGAAACCAACATAATAAATAATAAGATTAACTTTATTTATTGCCAAATAGCTTTAAGATGCCAAGGATTTCGATCTTATTTATGCCATCATTAATCCATTTCATTCATTACATAGAATTAAATAACTGCTTCATGCATCATAACCATATCATCTTCATTATCATCTTCACTGGGACAATGTAGCAGTGCCCTATGAGTGTTTGGGCCTCTGAAGTCTGCTACAATATTGCCATGCCAGAGGGGAATACCCACTAGTTCATGAGAACAAGGGGCTAGTATTGGATCAAAAATAATTACATTTTAAATTAGTATAAAGTATAGCCAATCTGCCCCGCTATATTATTCCTAATTTTTTACATGTTTCTTTTTCCAGAACTATGTGTTCTTCCAAAAGATAGAGGTTCATGCAGGGATTTCACTGTCAAGTGGTACTATGATACAGAGTATGGTGGCTGTTCACGCTTCTGGTATGGAGGATGTGAAGGCAATCAGAACAGGTTTGCAAGCCAGGAGGAGTGTAAAGAAACATGTGTTGAACCAGAAGGAAGAGGTAATTAGATTTCTAAAATTGCAGACCTTATGCCACAACTGTAATAAATTAAACAGTGCAGGGTTATCAATGAAGACTAAGATAAAATGGTAAACATATATTACAGATGCCTGCTTTTTGCCAAAGATTGCTGGTCCATGTGAAGGTTATTATCCAATGTGGTATTATGACAATGAAAGAAAGCAATGTGGGCCATTTGTCTATGGTGGATGTTTAGGAAATAATAACAAATTTGATACGATGGAGGAATGTCAAGAAGTCTGTGTACTGCCAGAAAACTTAGGTAAGTTTTTATTGCTTATATTTAAAAAACTTATGAGAATGATTAAAAATTATACTAAAGAACAGCAGAATAAACTCTAATTGTATACAAATATTTGATTTCTTGTAATTATATATAATTGCACTGTGGGCTGAAACTGCTAGTTATGATATTGTAGTAAGTGAGCAAAAGAACTGGTGTAACAAATTATTATTCAGAAAACCACTCAAATTTGACTAATGTTGTTCCATATACTTCCACTGTTAAATTCACAGTAGAAATAGAAAATGTTCTTCCCTTCTTGGATATAAAAATTATAAAAAATGGTAATAAATTTGGCATATTCAGAAAAGATACCCACATAGATAATTATGTAAAAAACAACAGCCACAAGCCAAAACAACATAAACTCGCCACATTCAATAGTCTCACATTCAGATTAACAAACCTACCAATTAGCAAGACAGAATACAATTCAGAGTACCATAAAATCATAGATATAGCACAGAAAATTGTCTACATAATAGATCTGGTCAACAAGAAAATAGAAAAATTCAAACAACAACAAAAAAATAAAGATATTACACAGTAAAAGGCTACAAAGAAGATACCACACGAGCGGTATCCACAATATTCTGGACTGGTACTGCTATCTCGACAGTAGTTGCAGTAGAGTTTTGTATCACTAGGTGGCAACACTAGCACATCTGATGAGTGAGTGTTTTAAGTTTCATGCAGCTGGTAGATGTGTTGAGATTCTATAGTACTTTTCATGATATTGTGTGTGTAGTATGTGGCGATTTTACGATGGATCCAAGATTAGAACAGAGAGTGTGGATCAAATTCTGTGCAAATCTCAGAGAAAATGCTACGGAGACCCTTGCAATGGTTCAACAAGTATTTGGGGGACAAAGCATGAGTTTTACACATGTGTTTGAGTGGCATGCTCGGTTCAAGGCCGGCCATACAGCTATTGAAGATGATGCTCACACAGGTAGGCCTAGCAGCTGCACAACGCCTGACATTGTTGCCAAAGTTCAACACCTCGTTCATGAGGATCGACGTCGAACCATTGCAGACCTTGCTCATGAAGTGGGAATTGTTATGGGACATGCCAACGAATTTTGACTGATGAATTGGGCATGCATCATATTGCCACAAAATTTGTGCCAAGCATCCTGACTGCTGATCAGAAGGCACAGCGTGTTGAGGTTTGCACGAAACTTCATCAGGCTGTATCAGATGACCCAACCTTCTTATCCAGGGTCATCACCGGTGACAAGAGCTGGATGAACACTTATGACCCTGAGACAAAACAACAATCCTCCCAGTGGAAGAGCCTGAACTCACCAAGACCAAAAAAAGCAAGACAAGTGAAGAGCAAAGTCAAGAACATGCTCCTTGTTTTCCGTGATAGCAAGGGAATTGTGCACAAAGAATTCGTTCCACCAAGTCAAACAGTGAATTCCATGTACTACTGTGACGTTTTGCGGCGGCTCCGTAAAAATGTGCGAAGACGACGGCTCGGATTTTGGCGACAAGGAAATTGGCTGTTGCATCACGATACTGCACCCTGTCACAATCCCTTGTTTACCAGAAGCTTTTTAATGAAAAACAACATGACAGTGTCCCCCAACCACCATACTCGCCTGATTTAGCACCCTGCGACTTCGCTCTATTCCTCAAACTGAAAATCAAGTTGAAAGGACGTTGGTTCGACACAATTGAGAGGATTCAGGAAGAAATGCTGTCTATGCTAAACATCCTCAAAGAACATGACTTTCAAGATGCACTGGGAAAATGGCAGAGTCACTGGGACCAGTGTATATGTGTAGAAGGGAACTACTTTGAGAGTGATGGCAGTCATTAGTCTCAAAGTAAATTTTTGACTAGATGGCAGCACCAGTCTCAAATATTCTGAATACCACCTTGTATATAAGAAATTTACATTCCACCCATGGGCTTACCAAAAATTCCAGATGATTTTTAAAGAGGAAAACATATTTTGGCTTTGGTAGACAAATGTATTTTAAAAACCTCCTAAAAATCAACACAAAAGACAAAATTCTGCCAGGAAAACAATCAGGCATTTACGAAGTCAATTGCAAAGACTGCAGTATGAAATTACAAAGGTAAAACAACAAGAAATATTACCATACAGTTTAAGGAACACATGAGAAATGTAAAATTTATACACACATGGAAAAATCAGCAATAGCAAACCATTTCTGGCAAAAGAACCACAAATTCTTGGTTAATTTTGATCTCCCATACAATAGTAATCTCATCACTAAGTTCATAAAATCCACAGAGTGACATCTTAATACCATGCTGGGAAGTAGACAGTGAAACCAGCTGAAGGTAACAGCCTTTGAAACATGTCTAAGTGAGTGGAACAAAATTAGTGAAATTTAAGTGATTTCCTGAATAATAATTTGTTATATTATACTATATTTCACTATGAAAATTCCCAATATTCAAAATTACTGATAAAAGAGCTGGCGTTTTAATAATATTCACACTTCAAAAAACTAGAACTCTTCTTCAGTTCAAGGGAAAAGTAGAAAGATTATTAACTAGACTCTGATAAGGGAGATTCCGCTATGTATGGTTGGGGCACAGTAGTCAGATAGGAACAAATAAAAGATCCATCATTTGAGTTCTGGCCATGACTTTGAATTTTTTCTATCTGAATCAAATTTCAATCCTTGTCCTAACATATGACTTGCTCAAAAAAATCACATTTCAAATAAATTAACCCCAATGATGTGGTTCACTGTAAAATCATGCCCAGCCAATCATAGCTATAAATCTTCCCCATCTGAGACACATTCCCTGGAGATCTTGAAGGTTTCAAGTCGTCTCTTAGGGACAATGACATAACCTTAAGAGACACCATGGTATGTGTCTCAGATGCAGGACATTTATAGCTATGATTGTCTGGGCATGGTATCTCAAATTGCAGGATTGTTAGCATAACTAGCTGAAGGTCCATGGTTCAAGTACCAGCTGATATCTTGAATTTGTTCTATTTAACTGTGATTCCAAAGCAGAAATATGTTCATTTATTACAAGTTCTATATTACCAAGAAATAGAATGAATATATCATTTAGTGCTTATCTGCTTGTACATTGTATACTACTGTTCATTAGTATTGCAGAATGAGTTGAATCATCTGGTATACAGGGAATTACTAATTCATGTGAACAACAAGCTTGTAAATCTATAAAATTTAAAAAAAAATAATAATAATAATAATTAAATATAACTAATTATTAAACAGTGTATAACATTTTTATCTACTTATTCAAAGAATATAACCCCTGCAAGTAAATTTAAGATAGAAATACACCTATAAGTTTTATAGCATTACTAAATGTTATTTACAGAAAAAAGTACAATTCTAGGAATGTATGCAGCTTTTATTATTAACTATAGGTAAACAATAAATGTACTATAAAAATATATTACTATAATTATCTTCTTGCAATATTGATGAATACAATATATGAAGGCATAATACAATTTTTAACCATTTTTAAAAAGAATATGTACATTTCAGACACCTGTGAACAAGAAAAGGCTGAGGGACCTTGTAACGGTAACTTTACTCGGTGGTATTATGAGAAAGAAACACGGATGTGCAAAGTATTTACTTATGGTGGTTGCAAGGGTAATAGTAACAACTTCGTCTCAGAGTCTGCATGTCATCAGAAATGTCTTCAGCCTGGTAGAAGCAGGGGTGAGTGAACACTCTAGCACAGAATTTAGTATCAACTGCTAAACTTATCACAATGACAATTGGTAATTTACTATTAAGAACAGCACTATTCAAACCCTGTGTTTTCACAAATATAGCATTCTCTTGTTGTGGAAATATAGTTTGAAAGGTATGGTAAAGGAGAGAACATTGAAATATTGGTTTAGAGGGAAGCAGCCATGAGGGGCATATTGTAAAAAAGTGTTTAAAATATCACAAAGGTAACTGGGGTACAAAAAGATGGGAGGACAGATTGGAGAACAGAAATAGGGATTTAGATACAGGTAGAAATTTGGAAAGTTATTTAACCAGGACTGATGATAAGTATGCAAATCACATTCTTCAATAAGCAATGAAAGAAAATTGTTTGCAGATCATTTGCAGACTAGAAACTTAGTTGAGCGTCCATTTAAGATTAAACAGAAATGTATGTAGTAAGTAAATATAGAAGAATAGGGAGAGGGACATTTGGGACATTTGTTTTGCTTTTATATTTCATTTCTATGTATTTTACTTTGTTTGGTTTCTAATGAATGCCTTTTGTAACCGTGTGTGGTAGAACAAGAGCTGGTATCAAGCCGTAGTACTTATAAAATAATGCTACTACTTGTACTGCTACAAATGCAGTTCACTGACTTTTTAGTAACAGATATAAAATAATAAGAGGATGACTTATTATTACTGACAAAATAAAACAATATTGGGTCTTCTGGTAAAGGCTGCATCTGGTGGCTTCGTGCTGGTTGTTTTGCCCATTGTATGATGTTTATTGATTTATTTAAGGACACTCTTTATCAACTCTGGTCACTAGCATCCCATTTGATTCATAGTATGAAAGAGCCACTAAATTTTGCTCAGAGGCCTCTTCTTTCAGGCTTGAGGTTCTTTTATATGCCATAAATCTATGACACAGGACTAGCATCTGGCAACTTTGTGCTTTTTTTGCACATTTTAGGATTTTTATTTACTTCTTAAGGTTGCTCTGTAACACCTTGGGCCATTAGTATCCCATTAGATTGTGAAATAGTCACTAAATTTTGTTCAGAAGCCTTTTCTTTCAGGCTTGAAGTTCTTTTACATGCCATAAATCAATGACACAGGACCAATGGCTTTATTTCCCTTCCAAAGGAAGCCATACTTACAATTTTTACACCCTAAAAATCCATTGGCCCCTACTGTTGTTGATTTGATTTATTTACTGATGCTCTTTAACATTCCTGGTCATCAGCATCCCATTCAATTTAGGGAATGAAACAGCCAACAAATGTTGCTTAGAGGCCTCTTCTTTCAGGCTTGAGGTTCTTTTTTGTGCTGTAAATGTATGACATGGGACCCATGGCTTTACTTCCCTTCTGAAGGAAGCCATACTTAGGATTTTTATGCCCTAAAAAATCCATCGATCCTGATTAGGTTTGAACCTGCGATCTTGAGTTTAGAAGGCAAGTATGGTTACCACTATACCACCAGGACCATCATGACCCTTACTGGGTCTGAATTTGCAACCTTGGATCTACAAGGTAAGTATGGTCATTACTACCGCCAGGACCAACCTCATCTCATGATGTGCTTCATATATATAGGATATTGTTGCTAAGAAACTATATGTTTTTATTATCTCAAGCTTGTGATATCCCAAGAACTTTAAAACAATGAAGGGAATAAATTGGTAGTTACCTGAAAGTGTCTATTTACTAACATGATATATGATGATATAAAAATGTCCAGCCTATTGGCATATGGTTTCCTCAATATGGAGGAAAGCAATACAGAAAAATCTCAGTTAAACAATTTCTCCAGCAAGGAATTCAAAAAGCTAGTTGAATATCAGGCATTTACAGTGATAAAAACTACAAAGAAAAGTTTACTTAAATGTAAAATTGGAACTTAAACACAGTGAAGCCAATCATATTAATGGATATCATTGTATGATTAGTTGAACTACACACTCTTAAAGCTTCACTTACTTTTTATAAAAGTATGGAACCGGTTTCGAGAACATTTGTTCCCATCTTCAGCCATGCTAAGGTTCAACTGTCGGATCATTCGTTGAGCTGTGGGAATGTAAATTCTGCTCTGGTGGCGGTGTGATAAACTTGTAGTTTATGTTTTCATCCCCGACAATGTCGAAGTTCATTATGCTGTTTTTGTATTTGTAGATGTAGATTTTCTCCCAGGTTGCTAATTCCGTAGGTCCTTGTACTGATTTTAATAATTTTGTTTTATTTATTATGTCGTGATTTTGTGTCCAAAAATGATATGCTACTGCTGATTTCTCTATTTGCTTGTACTTTATGTTCCTGAAATGTTCCTTTAACCGTGTGCCAATGTTTCTCTTAGTTTTCCCTATGTAGATTTTTTCACATTCTGCACAGTTTATTTTGTAAATACCTGATTTTTCTTCTTGTGGAATACTGTCATTAACATTATCTATCAGCAAATTTTGAACATTAAATCTATTAATCAGTGCCAACCTGATATTAAAATCTTTAAGAATATTCTGAAATTTTTTTGTGGCCCATGGATGATATGTGAATTTTTTAAAAATAAGTTTATCTTTTTTTGCTGAAAGTGTTGTGGTTTCTTTGATATGTTTTTGTCTCTTGAATTTCTGCACCTTTTTATGTACTAGTTCTTTTTTAAAACCATTTTTAACTGCTGTTTCTTCTATTAGTTTGTATTCTTTAAAATATTCTTCTTTGCTAATTTGTAGGTTAACTAGCCGGTGTGTTAAACTGTTAATTACTGCATGTTTGTGTGCTGTAGGGTTTAAACTGTCAGCTTTGATGTGATTATCTGCATGTGTATTCTTTCTGTATATTCCAAATTTAAGTTTTTCTTGGCATTTCATTATTTTAATATCCAGGAATGGCAGCATGTTATCTGTTTCTATTTCGTATGTAAATGAAATGTTTTTATCTTGAATATTTAGAAGTTTTAAGGCATCGTCAATGAGTTTTCTGTCAACTATGGCAAATATATCATCCACATATCTGTACCATACCTTAAATATGAATGGAAACGCTGTGTTGATGTGTGTTTCAAATCTACTCATGAAGAGGTTAGCTAGAAATGGAGATAAGGGGCTGCCCATTGTAAGTCCTGCTTCTTGTTTATAAAATTTTCCTTTGAAAGTGAAAAAGGCTTGGTTTATGCAAATTTCTGTCAGTTTGATGTATTCTTTAATGTGTATATCATTAATTCCACTTGTTTTTAGCCAATCATGTAGATAAATCAGGAGTTTTTCTTTTGGTATGCTAGGAAACAGAGATTCTACATCGAAAGATATAAGAGTGTCAGAGGGGTGCAATTTTATGTCTTTAATTTTTTCTATTAACTGACATGAATTATTTATGCTCCTGGTTTGAAATTTTGGTAAAGCCTTGAATCTATTAGCTAACCATTTTGCTAAATAGTAAGAGGGAGTATTGATGTTGTTAATGATGGGGCGCATACCATTTCCAGTCTTGTGAATTTTTGGTAAACCATATAACCTAGCTATTTTAGGGTTGCTGTGTTTTATTTTGAATATTGTTTCTTTTGGAATGACTGTACATGTTTTCAGAACCTCATTGATGGAATTAACACACCTTTTCAATGGGTCTGATGGGATCGGAACATATTCTTTTTTATTTAATAAATTCAGCATTCTATTATTATAATCTTCTTTATCCAAAATTACTATTCTGTTTCCTTCGTCTGCTTTAGTATAAACAACATCTTTATCATTTAAGGATTTTATTATATTCTTATAAGTGTTGTGTACTGCTGTATTCTTTTTAACAATGCATTTAAAAACTTTTTCTGATTTAATTCTAACTATTTCTTTATCTATTTATGTTGCTGCCTAAAACATAAAGTGTGTCCAAAGTTCGTCCGAAAAACCGTTAAATGTAACCACAACAGTCGCGAGCAGTTAGCTGCCGAGAAAAAAGTTATTCAAATTGAAAGGTCAAACCATTACACTAAAATGGCAGATATTGATCTTAAACTATACGGAAAACACTTACAGATTTCAAACAGGTTAGGTTGCATAATATGGGATAATTTAATTGGTACAGCCTTAGAAGATATACAATTTCTAGTAAACAAAAAAGTCAGCTATCAAAAAAGAAAATTTAGTAAGCTTTATCAAAAACCAAAGATAACTCCAAACCCTAAGCAGAATTATGTAGAAAATCTATCTAATGAAAATTTCAAAACAGAAGAATTAGCATTTCTAAATAAAGGCTTAAAAACTTGTGTACAATACTCCACTAAAATAGAGGATTATTTGGTAGATTTGGAGGTGGCCATTGAAGGTTTGAAGAACAAAGATAAAGAAATAGTTAGAATTAAATCAGAAAAAGTTTTTAAATGCATTGTTAAAAAGAATACAGCAGTACACAACACTTATAAGAATATAATAAAATCCTTAAATGATAAAGATGTTGTTTATACTAAAGCAGACGAAGGAAACAGAATAGTAATTTTGGATAAAGAAGATTATAATAATAGAATGCTGAATTTATTAAATAAAAAAGAATATGTTCCGATCCCATCAGACCCATTGAAAAGGTGTGTTAATTCCATCAATGAGGTTCTGAAAACATGTACAGTCATTCCAAAAGAAACAATATTCAAAATAAAACACAGCAACCCTAAAATAGCTAGGTTATATGGTTTACCAAAAATTCACAAGACTGGAAATGGTATGCGCCCCATCATTAACAACATCAATACTCCCTCTTACTATTTAGCAAAATGGTTAGCTAATAGATTCAAGGCTTTACCAAAATTTCAAACCAGGAGCATAAATAATTCATGTCAGTTAATAGAAAAAATTAAAGACATAAAATTGCACCCCTCTGACACTCTTATATCTTTCGATGTAGAATCTCTGTTTCCTAGCATACCAAAAGAAAAACTCCTGATTTATCTACATGATTGGCTAAAAACAAGTGGAATTAATGATATACACATTAAAGAATACATCAAACTGACAGAAATTTGCATAAACCAAGCCTTTTTCACTTTCAAAGGAAAATTTTATAAACAAGAAGCAGGACTTACAATGGGCAGCCCCTTATCTCCATTTCTAGCTAACCTCTTCATGAGTAGATTTGAAACACACATCAACACAGCGTTTCCATTCATATTTAAGGTATGGTACAGATATGTGGATGATATATTTGCCATAGTTGACAGAAAACTCATTGACGATGCCTTAAAACTTCTAAATATTCAAGATAAAAACATTTCATTTACATACGAAATAGAAACAGATAACATGCTGCCATTCCTGGATATTAAAATAATGAAATGCCAAGAAAAACTTAAATTTGGAATATACAGAAAGAATACACATGCAGATAATCACATCAAAGCTGACAGTTTAAACCCTACAGCACACAAACATGCAGTAATTAACAGTTTAACACACCGGCTAGTTAACCTACAAATTAGCAAAGAAGAATATTTTAAAGAATACAAACTAATAGAAGAAACAGCAGTTAAAAATGGTTTTAAAAAAGAACTAGTACATAAAAAGGTGCAGAAATTCAAGAGACAAAAACATATCAAAGAAACCACAACACTTTCAGCAAAAAAAGATAAACTTATTTTTAAAAAATTCACATATCATCCATGGGCCACAAAAAAATTTCAGAATATTCTTAAAGATTTTAATATCAGGTTGGCACTGATTAATAGATTTAATGTTCAAAATTTGCTGATAGATAATGTTAATGACAGTATTCCACAAGAAGAAAAATCAGGTATTTACAAAATAAACTGTGCAGAATGTGAAAAAATCTACATAGGGAAAACTAAGAGAAACATTGGCACACGGTTAAAGGAACATTTCAGGAACATAAAGTACAAGCAAATAGAGAAATCAGCAGTAGCATATCATTTTTGGACACAAAATCACGACATAATAAATAAAACAAAATTATTAAAATCAGTACAAGGACCTACGGAATTAGCAACCTGGGAGAAAATCTACATCTACAAATACAAAAACAGCATAATGAACTTCGACATTGTCGGGGATGAAAACATAAACTACAAGTTTATCACACCGCCACCAGAGCAGAATTTACATTCCCACAGCTCAACGAATGATCCGACAGTTGAACCTTAGCATGGCTGAAGATGGGAACAAATGTTCTCGAAACCGGTTCCATACTTTTATAAAAAGTAAGTGAAGCTTTAAGAGTGTGTAGTTCAACTAATCATACAATGATATCCATTAAAGAAAAGTTTATTATTGTAGCATTAGGCAATTTAAGGGTGGAAAACAAATGTTTATTTCTTTTGTTATAAACATTACAAAACATAACTAGTTTTCCTGCAAGCAGAAGACCAGTGAGCAGATATCTAAATTTCCTGTTTTTGTGGAGGCAGCTCTTTAAAAAATAAGAAAATGTATTCTTAATTCAAAATACAATTGAAAATGTCACAGTGAATTATTATGTTATGATGAGTTGAATTAAACACTTTTTAGCTTAAATAACTTACCATTTTATTAGAACATGTTTTGTGGACCTTTGTTCACATAATCAGCTATTTGTTGACTGTAAGAAGGATTTTCCTAATCTATTAAGGACTTATTGTTTGGCTCTGGTGGACATCTGATGAACTTAAAGTTTGTATTTTCTTCCCCCAGGGTACACTAGCCAACAAAATTTAACTTTTTCTCTGTTAAGTGGATAAATTTCACTAATGAAGCAGTATACAATGGAGTGGTAATATATCCTACAATAATATGTTCAAACTATTTACACTAACTCCATTTACTTACATAACACTGGACATGTTTCAGAAACTATTTGCTTCCATCATCCTTTTTTTTGTTTGTTTGTTTGTTTGCATATGGGCCCACCATTTTTATCCTAAAACACATGTGGTCAGTTTTACTTCTTTAAAGTTGTTGGTCTTGTGTAATTAAGAGAATAAATTGCACTTAACAAAGTTTTATACAATGGAGTGGATATATTTTACATTAATGTATTTAAATTGCTGACACTAACTCAATTTACTTATATAACACTGAACATGTTTTGGAAGCTAATTGCTCCATTCTTTGCTCTTTGCATTTTACATGCAATAATATAATAAAGAGATACATCTGAACAGGGCTTCATCATATTTCAACTACTCTTGCTCTAGATGATATTTGTAAAATGATACCACAAAAAGTATAACTGTTTGTAAAATATACAAAATAAATAGTTTAAAAACTACAATAGTTCATTTTAATTTATTACTTCACTAGGTACTGAATCTTCAAATACAAATTTAAAAAAAGAGAAAAAGAAGCTCTTGAAAGATACAATTGCACACTTTTGTTCAAGAAGAAAATGAAGAAATCTGTATTTTATTCTATTATATTTTAACAGTTTAAGAAATGTAAAAAATTATAAAGATTATTTTGGTAAAGAAATAAGTTTTATAGGTAAAAAAGAAAAGAAAAAAGTAGTACCTGCAACTAACATCAAACATGGAATGCCAACTCTGACAATGCCACTTCCTAATAGAAACCTTCTCTCAGTACCCCATATTACATCAACATAAAACTGAAACTGAAACCCAATTTATGGGTTATTTAGGCAAATTTATTTTTATTTTAAGGCAAAATTATTCTAAGAAAACATAAGAAAATGTATGATCTGCTTTATTCTTAATTAGATAGTGAGTTGATTTAATACTGTTAGGCTCCACTTACCATTGAATTATATACAACATGTATAATTATAACATGTTTCACCCTTCGCTCACATCATCAGCTGTGTGTCAACTGCCAAGTCTTGTTGTTAGTTGAATGGACTTGGTGTAGCTCTCGTAGACAGTTTATGAACTTTTGGATTAATTTGTCCTCTGTTGAACTTCAAGATCCCAACAGAAGACAAATTAATCCAAAAGTTCATAAAATGTCCACGACAGCTACACCAAGTCCATTCAACCAACAACGAATCCAGCAGTCGACACACAGCTAATAATGCAGGTGAAGGCCTGTGAAACATGTTCTGCATAATGCATTGATAAGCAGAGCATAAGTATATTAAATTGACTCACTATCTAATTAAGAATAAATTAATTGCTTCATGTATTAGTTCGAACATGAAATTAATTTTAAAATATAATATGATCTGCTTACTGTGTTCTCTTCTTGTAAGGATTTTTATAAATGTTTCCATTTTATTTTTAAAAATTATTTGCATAAACTTACCGAAAACTTTATCTTTATTTCAAAGCTGACTATTTTCCTTTTTTTCCACCCATTGCCTGTTTTGTTCCAGCAGTAATGGATATTTGTGCTCTTCCAAAGGACATGGGTCCTTGTCCTGGTGCAATTCTACGTTGGTACTATGATGCAACTGAGAAAACTTGTAAACAATTTATGTATGGGGGTTGCCAAGGAAATGGGAACAGGTTCAAACAAGAAGAAGAATGCAACAAGAGATGTTACTCTTCACCCACCAAGAGAGGTATTCCGAACCTACCAAATGGACCTCTCTTTCTGGGTTACCTTGGCAATGGCATTCTTTGTATGGCATTTTTGGTGTAGAGCATGATTATATGTTCTTTTTTCAGTTTTATCTTCTTATTCATTTTTATGAAAGTAGTATGGGTTTAGCAAGGTTAAGATCTTACTTCTATGCATTTATGTAGATTATTAATTGCTTCCATGTTTTGGATATCCTTATAATCATCATTGGCAGCAGATGTTCAATTTGTATTTATGTTTTCAAAGAAGAATCCTTAGTAGATTAAAATTAATTGTGCTTTCTCTGTAATGAACTTTACCTCTTCTTTATTTTCTTCTTATAATTATAATTATATTCTATATTAGCATTTCCAGTTTTAAAGCAATAACTATAGATTTTCTGGTGTTGTGATTTCTTTTCTTCATCACCGTTCTTCATTTGTCCTTTTCCCTGCTCTTCGTGCTTATCTTTTTGCTAGATTATTTCCAATAACAAAATCTTTAGTTTTAAAATCTTATACTCATACCTACTTCTGTCCAATTAGTAGTTTCTAGTTCTCATTCCTTGATTCTTTCCTGTTTTGTTTCTTCCTTTCTTATTATTTTATACCATATTCCCCCAACGTTTTGATTTCATATGGAACAATCCATATTTTTAATCTCTTTATAAATAAGTATTCATCATTTCTGATCAATATTCACAGAAGAAAAATGTCTCACAATACAGACTTCTAAGTTTTTAGTGCTCTTGTCAAAATATATCTGAATAAGCAAAGATTTTCTTATTTTCATTAAAAACAATTCAAGAAAATCTCCAAGTGGACGCCAGTTTCAGGCTCAAAATTAGCATACAAAATCCTAATATCAAAAAATGTATTTTAAAGTAGTAAATTGAACTATTTCATTAGTAATAGTTTTGATCTGTCAATTTTGGAATTTTTAAAACATGATATCTTATTTAATTGTGAAATTCAAAAATTGTTTTATAATGACAATCTCTGGAACACTTAGAAAAAATGCTACTTGAAATAATTATAAAATTAGATTAGAATGTAGATTCCTTCATGAAAATAGTTAAGAAGCTCTGCCCTTCAATGATTGTGATTATGCCTAGAAAATGAAAAGAAAAAGCATATCAAGTAAAAAAAAAAAATTTCAAAGTAATGTATTTTTTTTAAAAAAAAATAGTATGTTTCAAAATATAAGGAATGATAAGAGGCTTTTAATACTAAACATTCTTTGCACTTTTTATTCTAGAGAAAAAGGTTCTTTTTTGAGCAGCCATATTTAATGATCCATAAGAGCAGGCAAATACCATTCCCTGAATCATCTATTTCAATTCATTATTCTCTTGTTGAGGTCAGCCAGCAGGTATAGAGCTGTGTTCTTAAAGGGACTATTTCTGGAAAAATAACTGCACTTATATGATTTTTTATGATGATGTGCTACCAGTGATGACATTAAGGTTTGGTGAAAATATCTAAGCAATTAAAATGTACCCGTGAGCTTGTAATTAAGATCAAACATAATTTGTTTCAGTAGTATACCTCTTAGTAAACTAAACTTTTTGGCTGTTTGGTGTCCAGCTACTGCAGTTGCAACAGATTGTTTTGGTTTACAAGTTTTCTTTGCTTTTTAAGATGTTTTATTTATCATTTCACAATACCTAATTTTAAAGCATGCCCTAAGGGAACTGTATTTTTCAACTTTTTTCATCATCTTCTGGTGTGGTTGCCACTTTTTTTCAATTGCTTATACTTTAAGCGAACCTCCTTGGCAAAAAATCACTCTTAATTTCTTTTAACATTACATCTGAGTGATGTTTACTATTTTGCTCTTTCTCTAAAATATAAAATAGTCCACAAATGTGCAATCATTTGCTGTCTATCTAATTCATTTTTTCATATATATGAAAAATAAAGTAACACTTTGAACAATGTCACTAAACTAACAATAACTTAAGAAGCAGAAATAGAATAAAACACATATATTCACAGAATTATAGCTCACTATATGTGGAACTTACAGTGAGCATATAGTGTTCTTCAAAGGCAAGAAGAACAGTGTATATATACACACAACCTTGATTAGAAGGTTTACTTTATGAAATTATCTGATTACTGATGTGGTGTTGGAGACTGCATTGGCTGATAAGCCATCATCCAAAGCCAGTCACATGAGTCATGAGAAGTGCATGAGGTTTACCAGAACGCTACTTGAACTTGAGTCCTATACCACTCAATCAGCATAGTTTGAACTGTGAAGGAAACAACCTATGTCTAATCATAAGAGTAAAGCCTGCTAAGAACACTAATTATTCTAAATCATAATGAGTGTTTATTTATGAATTATGTGCTTATAGTGAGTCTACTTCTGCTGTCAGGAGATTATCTGAAGATAATTTCCCAGGTGATCGAATTCCAAGTCATAATGCAATTTATAAATTAGTAATGTCCACACTTTAGATGAACTAAAGGGTAGCATATGTCGATAAATCAACTTAATTTCTCAAAGAGAATTAAGAAGGGCAATGTGTATTTCATAAGCAGAGACCAGAAATGTGTGGAACATAAAAAGCAGGAAGATTCAGCATCTGTTTGATGAAATGGGTGAGTAGATAAATGATTAAATGCATTACAGTTTATTAGGTGCCACCGACTTTTGTGCTGTCCTGCATGCCCTCTCTGACTCTGGGTAGCCCAGCTGGCTGTGAGTAATGCTGCCCCCCTTTGCTATGTCAATGATTGGATAATTGGATGTTCAAATATTTATATATATAAATGAAAAATAAAATAGCACAATAAACAGTGTAATTAAAATAACAATAATAGATAAGCAGAAAACAGATAAAACACTTAGAAAGTCACAGATTTAGAATCGCAATATTTCAAATAACTCATGTTCTTCTAAGGCAAAAAGACAAGTGCAAATATATACAAAGGATGCCAAAAAATGTCTACACACTTTCACAGTAGATATCTATTTAATATATTTCAAAGTTGGACTGAAAAACAACAGTAAAGTGTAGTATGATGTTCTGTAAACAGATGTGACTCACATACATTATGATAGCATTGTTACATAACAGGTAAATTAACAATGAACAAATGAAGCCAAGATTATCGTAAATCAATAATGAACAAGTAAAGCCAAGATTATCATATGATGTTCTGTAAATAGATGTGACTCACATTACATTATGCTAGCATTGCTGCAACAAAATGGAGCCAAGAGTATCATTTGAACAGTGGTGTGAGTTGTCATCAAGGGATCTAATTGGACCATTCTTTTTTGAAGGAACATTAACTGGCCCAGTGTACTGAACCTGATACATACATTCATCTTATCTGCCATTCATACACTCTATGGAAATGAGGAATTTTACTTCCAACAGGATAGCACACCACCACAGTACCATCTAGATGTACGTGCATTCCTTGATGACAATCTTCCAAGACACTGTATAGGAGTGGAGGTCTGATTGAGTTTCCATCACATTCCCTGGATATAACTCCGTTGAGCTTCTACATATGGGGAACTCTTAAGGATGTAGTATATTGCAGAAAACCAGCTACATTGGCAGAAGAAATTTAGGAAGAAATTGAAACAGCATGTGCTGCAATTGCTGAGGACACTTTTGCAAACGTTGCTCAATCGGTAGTTCAACATACTCAGAAGTGTATCAATGCCAATGAGGTGCATTTTGAGCAACTGTTGTAACTGTAAAAGTGGAAGATGATTAGTGCTCATTATTTTCTGTTTGTGTGAATTCAATTTTGTTGTGTTAGCACAGTTTTTTCTTTGCTTGAAGTATGTGTACATTTTTTGGCATCCTCTGTATACTGTATAAAGTATAAAACAAAGTTTATAAGCTGGGTATAGAATAATGCATGAAAATGCTGTAAAAAATCAAATTTCAATATATACTTCTATAGGTATCCTAATGTCTCAGTATTTTGAAACAAAGCATAGCACTCTCATGGTTGTATTGATCATAGAAAACTATTGTAAACATTTAATTTTTTTTTAATATCTTAATGGCAGTTGTTTTAACAGACTATAACATTAAAGTTAAATATGCACTATATGCCTGAAGAATAATAATATAATTTTATCTTTGTTAGTACATTTTTATGAAATAAACAGTTCAAAAAAACAAAAATAGAGCACTCACAAAGAAAAATGACTTGATTAACATTAATGGTTTTAATCAAACAGTATGGAGATACAGAGAAATCAACAATATGATAATTAAATAATGTACCTACAAAGCTGTTGACAATGGAGTTGCAATATAACCTAAACTTAGGTATTCATTTTTTACACTACTCCATTCACTTACACAAAAGTAAGACTCATTTCGCTAGAATCTCTCCCATCTTCATGAAATAAAACCGGGAATTAAACTGCTGAGACATCTTCACAACCCATTGGAGTTATCCACTTGGGAAAAAATTGTCATATTAAAAAAGAGAGAAACCTAATGAATTTCGAGTTTCCTCCTATGGATGAGCTCAGCATCTTCCTAGTTCAACCATCAGAGGCCACCATAGGAACATCTGTTTGTCCAGCCATAGTTTCCAGTAACGGCAATTCAGTGAGCAACTGAAGATGGGAGAGATTCTCCCGAAACACATCTTACTTTTGTGTAAGTGAATGGAGTTTAGTGTGAAAAATGAAAAGCTAAGTTTAGGTTAACATGATAATTATTTATTTTATTGCTTCAAATTAAGGAATAAACTTTTTTGCTAACAGCAATAGCCACTCATAATACACATTTTAAAATTGAATATATTAATTCTAACATGATTAGATCATGTTCTGCCAAGTTTAAGTTTGCAATGCAATAATGGAAGAATTTATTTAAGTTATAAAACATTTCAACCCATCTGAATTTTTGTTGGTAAATATACTTAATGGTAATATTCAATCCATTTTAATCATAGTTTAATTTAAAAAGTATGGATCATATATTCCTTTGAATGCATTGCATTGAATATTATTTATCATCATCCTACAATATTAATTACTGCAATCTTGTGCTTGGTGAGAGGATGAAGATAATGAAGATGTTAATTGAGCAGCTGACAGAATGGGTGGAAGAGAAGTCAGACTACTTGAAGGAAACATGCCCCAGATGCTGCTTTGTTTGCCATGAATCCCACATATGTACAGAAATGAAACTTATTTGTCTAGATGGAAGATGAACAGTCTGGCCACTTAGGCAGTGCTCTGCCCTTTATTGCATGATCTTTGTTGACACAGTTGGGAATTAAAATTTTCATTAGAATGAAAAACATAGCTTGTAAGTCTTACAAATAGAGTATGAGGGATAAACTGGCTTTTGCTGCTCTATTTTAATGGGAACATTGCATGTGATATCAAGCATATATCAGTCTGGTAGAAATTAAATGAAAAATAATAAACCAATGAGAGTCATTTTTCAATTTTCTAGACTTACTGAAATACTCACTAACTGTTCCTATTTCTTTTTGAAATCTTTTTGACACAAGTTGCATCTTCCAGAATCAATCATGATAGCAGCCCTGCCTTGCTTATTTAGAGATGGTAATATCTCTCCCCAGCAGGTAACATGACTCTTTTGGACTCCCTAAATGGATAGCCAATCAGTGTTTCTTAACTCTTGAAATATGAAAAAATTACAGAGCAATATATAGACTATATAAAGGCTGTTTATTCATTGCACTCCCAAATCTTGCAGGAATATTTTTTGTTTTGAGTGCAATGTATGCAAAAGCACGTTATGATGAAGCAAACCTTCTTATTCCTAGATGTTATTATTCTTTCTGTAAGAATTTTGAAAAATCTACATCTAGGGAAACAGATCGACCTATGTTGAAGTGACTTCTTTTTCATTTTTAAGTAGAATAGTCACATTATGGTCACTTGCGGAAACTGATTGCTGTCTTCCAGCATACTGTCTGGCATGCTTAACCTTCACAGAGGAACATCACATGGAAACACCCACATTGCTGACTGCCTGTTTGATTTTGGATCATGCAGAATATTCATCTTTGTTCCTTATGATAATGTTATGGATACACCAGGAGTTTCTATTTGAAAAATAATGCACTTTTCTGATGTCATTGCACCCTTAACCTTTTGTTCTTTTGTGAAGTTATGGGGGGACCCAAATGCCATAGGACTTGCTCAAAAAGATGTATGTGCTGGATTTCAGAGACTGGTAACAAATGCATATCCAAAGACTCCGCTATTTCTCCATAGGTCACATATGGAATACTTTTAACTATGACTTCTGCACAAGTGATGCTTTCATCTGTCATTTCACGACTATTGTTGGGTGCCAAGTTTGTTCATCTTTTCATGGTTGTTCTTTTTATCAAAATTCCACAGACCACTTATAAACTATTGTATATAAAGGAACAGTGCCTGGGAAACCCCCCTGCAGTAGTACCCTCTGTCAAAGAGGTCACAAAATTGAGGCAGAGGATGAGCAGTCACTGTAAAAGACCTTGAACTTATGAGGGCTGTCACATCCATAAAAATTCCCTTTACAAATTCTTGTTTACTGAGACTGAATTCATGAATTCATCACAATTCATAGTATGAAAATAGTCTCAAATAATCTTAGAAAAACAGGCAGCAAGGCAAAACAATGATGAACATTTTTCTGTAGTTACAAGCATGGAAACCATGAACTGTCTACTGTAACACTTATTAATTTAAACCATCTCTTTCTAATAACATAAAAAAGCCCTGTTATTTCTCATAATTTCTTGGAAATAGGAAAATTTAAGGTAACTGAATGGAAGATGCAATAATAATACAAATTACATACTTTTAAAATATATATCAATAGTTCTTTTAATTGCACTAAATATTAAACAGCTTGTGTATAAGTATGCTTTTAGAAATTAAATATTAGCATCATAATAAAAAAAGATGCATGAAAATAAATTAATAAAACATTTAATCATTATTTCTGTGCATGTATATGTAATAATTATCTCAATTTTTAAATTATGATTTGCATGATATTTATTTTATTACTGGTACTTACTGACAGATTACTGTTCACTACCAAGGACTCAGGGAAATTGCACGGAACAACTGCCTCGGTGGTTCTTTGATGCATCAGAAAACAGGTGCATGCCATTTTATTACAGTGGCTGTGAGGGTAATGCTAACAGGTTTGCAACTCAAGAAGCATGTGAAGCTGATTGTCCTCCAAAGATTGGTAAGTTAATGAATGCTGCTCTGGACTTTATTATAAAAATATTTTTTCTAAACTTAACGTGCATGTACATGCTAATGTCATCTCATTTCTAATATCTTAATAGTTAATACAATGCTTCTTTTCACACCTCTAGTAAGGATACTGTAGCTCAACTTTTCCTTTCTTTTCAACAGAATATAAAACAAACTGTTTTGTTTTTGCTAAGAAAGGTACACTGCTTGTCTATATCTGAGATATGGCATGAATTTTACCTTTAATAACAAATTATAAACAAGTTAATCTTGTCACATTACAACATAGAACAAAGACTCCATTCTATTAATTATTTCTTGCACTTGGTACTCAGGTGAATGCTGCCTGCCTTAAACATTCAAATTTGTTTAAAGTATGTCAATGTGTTCAGCCATTAGACAGTAGATATAGGCCCTCCCTGGACAATTGATTAATGCTAGTTTAAGTCTTAGACATCACTTGCAGTAACTTTGTGAGATTTTTTACATACAATACTATTGCTGCTGGATCCATACTTACAAAAAATTGGATGGGGTTAAAAAAATAAAAAATGACTGATACCAAAGCAGAAAATAGCAGAGATTGGTCAAAGACCTCTACATACCTACTAAATTGTTTCTAGCTCAATCCTACAATGAAGACTTGGAAAAGTAATTTATACCATTATATAATACAGGACAAGTCAGAATCGTTACGACAAATTCAAAGGAGAAATAGAGCTCTCATTGAGGAAAATTTTTTGTTAAATGGTCCATGTTCTTTGATGTGTCATTTAGGAGGCATACATATTGATGAAAAAACAGGTTTAGAGACATTTGACAATCATGACATGATATTGTTAATATATTTTGCAAGTATGCTTGGAACAGGTTACTAAAGTTGTTTAAAGTGTCCATCCTGAACTTGATTACTTTCATTACACCATCATAGCAGTGCCTGTCAAATTGTGGCAAGCATTTCAGACATGTGTCACATTTGATCACAGCTCATGACCTGTGTCAACTGAGGTTGGGTACATGGCACTCTGCATATGCTCCAAAGCAAAGAAACTAGCCTCCCCATAACACAATATCAGTCTGTCAACTCAGGGAAAGCATACACATCCATTCTGAATGGATGCTTGCATTGAACTGCACACACATTAACTACAGACAAAGGTACATGACAAGGACAATTTTTTGATGGTGTTTAATGCCTGTTTTTATTGCTGATGCATCACAGGTGAATGACAAGTACAAGACAGCATCACGTGGTTTTATGTTGAAAACCACTACATATGAACATAAACAAACGGGTGCACAATTTCTAAATGCTTTATCAAAAACATAGGTCATTCAACAAAAAATGTTCTTCATTGTGAGATCTATCTCTCCTCCAGAGTCCAGAGGTCCTAACTCAAGCTGTATAATTAAAGATTCTAGTGTCAAATGAGGAAATAGAATAAGGAAAGTTCATCTGGAACTCAATATAAAGAAACATCTAAAAACTAGTGATGCATTTGAACCAAATTAATATGGAGAAGAATATAGTTAATGAAATACAAAACACCTACATAGCATGGTTTTTGATGTACCTGTAGGATAAGAAGTAAAAACCTGGGAAAAAAAAGCAAGTTTGAAGAAAGAGCTATTCTAGACCATTTAGAATGACAATGTCACTAGCCACTTATAGACACATGAGAAATACTACAGCAAAATACTATCATTGAACAATATGTTACCTATTTAAAAACTCTACAAAAGCAGTAAAAAGGTTTTAAACTAATGAACAACAGAAAGGCCCAGTTCAACAAATAAAAATGCTAGGTCATAAGTTTCTGGTTTTACCAAATGAATGGAGACAGATAAAGAAGCATATGAAGAAAAACAAATAGAAGTGCATGACAAAATATACAAGGAAGAGGAAAAGAAGAAAAAGAATAAGATCCATATAGATGGCTGTATCACTAATGATCTCAAAATACAGGATCTTCCATGCATGATCTGACTGCAGTAGCCAGGACTCTTACTCCTGAGCTATCGAATAAAATATTTACTCAGCTGAAACCACTAACTTTGTAATGCTTTAGGTTCTCACAGTTAAAATAAGCATGTAAATCACCACAGGAGATGTTGGAAATGTCCTCCTCCTGCATTCTCACAACTCTGGCCACTTTTTAGGAAATTTTCTTTCATATACATCAGCTCAGATTCTGAAACACAGTTAATTTCTCTCCTGACATCATCTTTCAGTACTTCTAATGTGTGAAGGGTTTGACATATACACTTTATTTTTTGTTCCCCCATTAATAAAAATCACATGATGAGAGATCTGGGGACAGTGTGAGCCAAAATTCCCTACTAATTACTTTATCATCAAAAATTTCCTCAATGAAATTTAATGACTCTGCAGCTATATGCGCAGTGGCAGAATCTTGCTGGAAATATCTAGACTAACATTCAATATTGGCAGTTGTTCAAAGAATGTAGTGAGTTTGTCATTCATGTAGCATTCAGAATTTACAGTATCTGCAAAACCTTTTGGTTCTATTATCTTACATGCATTAACCACACACCATACCCCTATTTTCTTATCATGTATAGGATTTGCTGCACAAAATTGGATTTCTCTGAGCTCTAATACTGGTTATTCTATGTTAAAACATGGTCATATAAATGGAACCATACTTCGCCAAAGAAGATTAAAATTTGAATCAATTACCCCATCATTAACATTCCTCTAGTTCCAGTTACAGAAATATACCCAAAGTTCTTTATTATGTGATAGCAATTTGAGGACAAGAGGGATCTTGTATGGTTTATATTTTAAGATTTTGGTAGCTTGCCAAACTGAGCTCATTGAAATTATGATTTTCTGTATAAGCCGTTGCAAAGATTTTAAAGGAGAATATTTTAATTGTTCTCCAACTTTATCTAATTTCTCCTCAGTAAGCACACACAGCTTTACCCTCCATTTCTTATTGAGAATCAAACTCCTTAAATTTATTTACAAGTTTTCTCTGCAAGGAGGATACGCACACCTGTGAGTTCTGTTAAAATCACCATCCATCTTCCCTGCAAGATGATGTAATAAAAACAAATTGTACATAAAAATCTGTTGCTATAATGTGTAGCTACTTATGTTGTGGCATTATTATAACAAAATTTAAAACAATGTAACATGTAAACACTCAGAATCACTTCCAAATCACTTGTCACAAGTTTCGCTAAGACTGAGGAACAAACAAAAATAAGCCATGGTCGCAAGGTGCACAGAGTTGCAGGACCACTATTCTGCCATGGCACACTGACATCCACTCATGTGTGAAAGACACTATACTTAACAATACTACTTTCATAATGGTCGAAGACTCTACCTTTATTTTGAAATATTGTAGCATCACTTTCAATTTTGTCATTATTTTCAGAACAAGATATCTGCAATCTACCAGCTTTAGTGGGTGAATGTCACAATTACACAGAAAGATGGTATTATGATTCATTTGAAGTACGCTGCAAACCTTTCTACTATGGAGGCTGTGGAGGTAACCACAATAACTTTCCTACAATGCAAGACTGCCAGCGTCGGTGTGAGAGTACCTATACTCAGCCAGAAGTCACTGAAAAATTCAAACAAGGTAATTTTGAAACTATTTTAATGACACATAAATTGCCCAAAATAAGAAGTACTAGTAGAAGTAGTAGTAGCAGTAGTGGTATCTTCATCTTTATCATTATTATAATATTCACTTAAAAATAATATCCCCTTAATCACAAGAATTTCTGATTTTTTAAATATTTTAAACATACTTTTTATGTGATTTATAGACAACCTAAATTTTTATCAGTTCTACATGAGAGAAACTGCATATTTTTTCACATTTTTGCTTTTATGGTTTTACTGTTAGGCCAAATTCCATCCTTTCAGTTCTTTTCAAAACAATGTGATAACTGAAGGGTAAAAAATTAGGCTTTATTCTGGGATAACTCTAGCAATCTATCTATACCAAAACTACTAAGCCTAATCTGCTTATACAATCAGTAGTGAAGTTTATGGCTAGACCTACATTTTCTGTATACTTTATGTGCATTAGTACTTGTAAAAAAAATTAGCTCAAAGTTTCCTGGTTTCTTCCAAGATGAATATTAAGTTTGTAAAGAAGAAAAGAATGCAGTTCAAATTATGAGTTCTGAAGGAACCATAAAGACAAAATGAGAATTATGAAAAGGGAATTCAATCTTTTTAGTATCCAACAAACAAAGAATGCCTCTCTGTAGAGGATGATAGTGATGCTAGAGGAAGGGGAAGGTAAAGGAGGTAGAAAAATAAAAATTTTAATAGTAATGTTTAACTTCCATTTTTATCATTCAGGCTCAAAGGTAAGCTGGAAAAATAATTTATTTGAAAAGGAAACGTTTCAAGCCTCAGTTTGAGGCATCCCCCTAGTATTTGCATTGATGAAGATGGAGGAAGATATGAAAATAAAATCTCAGTCAGGGAGGACTGGATTTGTGGTATGGATACATTGTTGGACTTTCCAATGCCTACTTATCAGTGATTGGAAAATGATGCAAAAAGTAGGACCTCATCATTAGCAAGTCATATGCAATTGTATTACTCAACTATACAAGAATGGGTTCCCACTTGAAGTACAAAAGTGCAAAAAATTAAAAAGAATGTGAGCTCAGACAAGATGAATTGCAACAGATGCCACGTCAAAAAAAAAAAAAAAGAGAGAGAATAGCTCAAGAAAACCCAACAACTCAGAAAAATCCTGTCAATTGCATAGGAACATCCAAAGGCACAATATACTGCATAACTGCATGAAAATTTGATGGTAGAATAGCATCATAAAGCACATAGATGTGTTGAGCAAGCAGCACATCAAGGAAAGTTTCACCAATGCCAGAAATTGTATGAATGGCATTTTTTTTTTCAGTAATGTTTAATGCCCATTTTTACTACTGAGGTACCACAGTCAGTGGACACTGATGGTACATGAATTGAAATAAAATTTTTAATGAAGGAAGCATTTCAGGACTAAGTTTACAGTACTCCTCTGGCATTTTTCCATTTATGAGGACTGAGGAAAACCTAAAAAATAAAACCTCGTTTGGGGAGGGCAATCCTGGGAGGAATCAAATCCCACACCTCCTGCTCATGATTTCATGAGCATAAACATTTTAATGATGTTGGTCACCCATGTTGGTATAAATGACGCATGATGTATGGCAAATGGAATTCGGTGGTGTTCTAGTTCAGTTTGGATATGTTTGGATGATATAAGTCAATTCTGTGCCATTTATTACCACGCAAGGGGCCAACAGAGGTACTCCAACTTCATCAGGAAAACAGAAAGGTTCTCCAAGGGACTCCTGATGGTCACAGACATTGCATCCAGGTACTACTCAGGAGTCACTAAGAGTTTGGATCCAAATAGATAAAGCATTCAGCCTCACTGAGAGATTATCACTTACCTACTACCACCAGACAGCTGCTGATGCTGTTTGCTTTAAACTAAAATTATGTCTAAGGGAAAGTATTTCACAAACTGATAATGTTTTTACTCAAAACATAAATAAATGTGAGAAAAGATCTACTTGGAATACATTTTCAATACTGAAAATGCTAAAATAAATTATGATATATGTGTGTGTGTGTATTTTGTTTATTTATAGATCTTTATTTATTTCTCATTTTCTTTCAGAAAGATACTGGCTACCTTAAAAATGGTGGGAAAATATATCATTTCACAAAAGGGTGTAACTTTCTTTCCTGAAAAGAAATCCCCCAAAGACAGGTGGTGGTTCACCTATTAATAGATCTATGGGCAATTACCCAGAATAATTAAATTCCTGTTATTATTTAAAATATGCAACTGCAGGATGTAATTGACATTAATACATTGCTGCTATTTCCGAAACTTTACATATAATATGGCATGCTTTGGCTGACTCATGTGATATCCTCACAAATCAACTGCAAAAGTAAATAAAACAAAATAAATAACAAAAATTTCATATCTTAAAATTTTTAAAGTTACCTATACTAATGCAAAGTATTGTAAACACTTACCTGAAAAGAGGAAATTGCAATTATACTTTTCCTAAGAGAATATATTAGTAAGCCTCCCTTAGTCATATTCTGTATGATTAATGATACCAACACATTTTCCGTAGTCTATTTGTTAAAATGAAAACACTTCTGGAATTGTATTTTATAATGCACATCTAAGGGATTCAAGGGCATCCACAAGGGAAGGCACGTACGTTGCCCTCCCCTCAAGGTTTTTAACATTAATAAATTTCCATTTAATAGCCAAAACACTGATATTTCAAAATAAAGCACTTAAGGAGAACATAATTGATTAATCTATATTTTCTTTGCTATATCAGTTTCAAAAATCAGGTTGTTTAATTTATTTTATAAAATCTGGTAAATTTTAATCATCATCTACTTTCAAAATATGTTGCCCCTCCCTCAAAAATATTCTGCAAATGCCCTTGAAGGGATTCTCCATATCTCTAATTTATCATTTTTCTTTTCTCAGCATGTGTGCAATATAAAATTCAACATATTATGTGAAGTCATCATATTGCATTATTTCATGAAGAATAATTAAACTGGTCAGATATCAAGAGATATGAGTAGTACTTAATAAGCACCCTAGCTTACTTACTGAAATGAGTGCTCACTTATTTGTGAATTGGAAATGAGTATAAGTACCGCTCATTTATGTGTTGACTATGAATATGTTCCCAAATATTGTTTAGTTACCAAATATACTTCCCTTTTCTGTTTTTCCAATTAGTACATTAAAATAAAATGCAAATTATGAACATTCATCCTAAATTCAAGCTTTTTTCACTAGAATGGTGTTTCCTGCCAGAAGATCAAGGACCTTGCACAGAATTTTCAGCTTACTTTTTCTATGACAGTCGTGATGGAGTCTGCAAACAATTTCTCTATGGAGGATGCGATGGAAATGAAAATCGCTTTACAAACAGAGAAGAATGTGAGCATTGGTGTGGAAATGTTCAAGGTAAGTTGTTCTTGTAATCTGATTTTTTTGCCTATTGTAAACAACATTTTAAAATTTAGGAATTTTAATTAAAAAGAATTTCTTAATCATATTATATTATATCATATACTTTATTCACCTTTGGAAATTTGTTACAATTTCATGGTTTCGTCAATTACAAAACATAACAATTTCAAGCTATTAATACTTACATACATAACTTTATTTACAATTTTTTAAAATATTTATTAAATTTCTGTATACTCTAAAAACACTGATTAATTAAAAACCTCTTAACCTTCCTCCTAAATCTAATCAGGTGTGTGTCTATAATTTCATTCATTATTAAGTTATACATTTGGATGCCACTATGCAGAATTGAATTTATCTTTTTATATGTTCTGGCAGTTTGTAGGTATATTTTGTTACTTGTTCTAGTACTGTGGTTATGAATTGTTTTATTTGAGTAAAAGTGTTGTATATTACTATTTATGAAATATACACTTTCTAATATATATATAAGCATGGTAAGGTGAATAAAATACATTTTACAATGGATGGTTTCGTTTAGATTAAACATTACACATAATTTTTTTGTGTTAAGAAGTATGTACTTGTATCTACTGAATTACCACACAAGATAATGCCATAAGTAAGAGCTGATTGTACATATGCAAAATAGATGATTTTTAAAGTACTAAGATTATATACATTTTTTACTACAGAGATTATATAATGAGTTCTGTTAATCTTTGTTATGATATTGTAAATGTGTGACTTTCAGTTTAAAAATTTAAATTAAAATAGTTACTCCCTAAGAAATTTACTTCAATGCCCCACTGAATTAGTTTATTATTGTAGATGATCATGGACCAATATTTTGACTTTCCCTATTAGAGATGATAAAACTCATGCTTTGGGATTTATTGGCATTTTGTATCAACTTTTTAGCAGATAGCTATTCTGTTAAACTGGCCATAACTTCATCTGCCTTTTGTTGTAAATTTATATGTCAATTACCTATTAATAAGCAGCTTGTACCGTCTGCATGCATTATTGTTACTGCATGAGGAATGTTAATTGGCAAATCTTCTGCTAAACTAGGAACAAAAGAGGTTCAAGATTTGAGCCCTGTGGAACCCACTTTTTACTGCTTGTGGCAGTTTGTGTTACTATGCGGAAGTCTGGGAGATAGATTTTTGGATAATTCTCTATTCACCCTGTTGAAGCGTCAATTAATGGCGGTTTCTTTTAGTTGCAAACAGCCACAAGTTGGGAAACTGTTTTTGAGCAGATCAACAAATGTGAATAGGGGAATGTGGAAATATGGTAATATTTTGGAAAGACCAAGAATTTGGTTAATGTTATTGGATGACATGTAGACTTTCTTCTCCACCCACTCACAGCTCCTTTGACGGTGTCTTAACACTGGGGTTTCCTCGCAGCTCCAGCTAATATTATGCTGGTATTTTGGAAACAATTTCTTGTCTCCAGGAAAAAGGAATGGAAAGGGGCTGTGGATAGAATACACTTGTTATAGCAATAACAGCCTTGATTTATTCAATTGCTCTGGGTGACTCAGCATTCACATTCTGGAAATGTTTTATTGAGGAAGTCTTAAGAAGTTCTTCGAAATGCCAGAACTAAGCTCACATGAACTTATGTCTTTCACCACTCCAACAGTTTTTATAAGGAAAGTTCTCCACGCCAGATTTTTGTCCTTTCTACTAATAAATGATTACCAATGGACATTACCTAACATCTGACCACAGATGTACAATACTTAATTATTCAAAAAAATTCTTCCAATAGGTCTTTTTTTCTGCTAGCTGGCTTTCCCTCTTGTGTCCAAAGCATTTTTCTCTATTGTCATCCTTGTCTGCTCCATTCTATTGCACCAAACTGTTTTCCTGTATTGTCGTCCATGGCTACTCTGTTCTCACCTTCTCCTGTAGCTCAACTCTCGTATATTGTCCCTTTAACTAGGAATACTACTTTCCAGTGCAACCTTCAAAACTTAGGATATGATGGCTGGTCAGCTCCTTTAAAAGAATTCTTTATACTCCCCACCCCAACAAAAGTAACGGTCTTAGGGCGACTTTGCACAAGTGATTACAAAGGGAGCGGCAGATCCCTTGTCCTGCCTAACATAAAAGGAACCTTGGATGTTTATTGCTTCCTGGCAATAAACCTCTGCAGCAAACATTTTGGTATTTCTATTGAATGGAACCTTCATACATTTTAAATATACACTGTGAGACATGTGTGCTGAGGAAAATATATAAAATAAGTATGTAATCTAGAATCTCATAGTATGTATCTAGAAGTATATGAAATAAATATGTAAACTCTAAGCAACAATATGCATATATATGCTTCATTCAGAAGGCAGCGATAATTGACTAGAGGGTTCAAGTCCAGGGAGTCCCCATTTTATGCTTTTAAATTTGAGATAACATTTCAACCATTTGTCATGTTTCTTATGATTGTTACCTGTGTCCTGTTGTTTAGATAAGTAAATCCTTCACTTTTTCTTACTTCAGTCACTAAATTAATTAAAATTCAAAGTTGATAATGTTTAACTTAAATTTTATATAATAATGTAAATAATTGTCCAAAAAACATAAGTTCAGTATTCCAATTTCAAATTTGTTATTCACATAATTGTAGGTCAAATGAGTCTAACAGTAATTCATTTTATCATAAACAGATCCTTGCTTACTGCCTCGAGTTGTTGGGCCTTGTGATGGATATGTTCGTCAGTGGTACTATGACAGTAATGTTGACACCTGCTACGAATTTGATTTTGGTGGGTGCCAAGGGAATGCAAATCGTTTTAATGACCGCCAGCATTGTGAGGAAGCCTGTAGAAGAGGTACTGGAAGTACTGCTCCTGTATTTAGCCCTGGTCCACTGATCCTTACAACCCAGGATCCATTTGCTGTCCTGGACGACATATGCAGCACTCCTCTAGATCCTGGACCATGTCAAGAGGAGCATGCAGCCTGGTATTATCATAGAGACACAGGGAATTGTGAAGCTTTCACTTATGGAGGATGTGGAGGAAATGCAAACAGATTTGAATCAGAAGAACAATGTGAGAGGCATTGTGGAAGATTCAAAGATCAAGGTAAGTATGCTTTTTTTTGTTAAAATAGTCATGCCTACTTCTATTTTTTATAAGTTCTAGATTAAGCTTCAACTACTCACTAATGGACTTTTTAACGTGCCATCTATCTTATGTTTGGCAAAATACAACAGAATTTAGAAGTTTCAACTTTGGGCGGCCATTGCACTCTATAATATCGTTAATTTTCCAAACCAAATTATTTTTCACACCCTTGATTTGATTTTTTTTTTAATAGCTTGAATATCTTTAGTTAACTATCCTGGCATTAAATTGTGCATTGGTAAACAGATAAAATGCTTAATCTTTCTTATTAAATGATTGTAACTTATTTGTCAGTGACAACAAATGTCATTATTCTAATTCAATTTATAGCTAACTTATAATCATGGAGGCTTTGTTATATAAGTAAAAATGTTTGACCAAATTTTCTTTGGATAATATAGAGAAGAATTTTATATACATTTTTTTGTTAAGAAACCCATGTTTTAATTTGTGAAACACCTCTTTTTGGTTTCAATCAACAAATCAGGTGATTCAATGTAACAAACTTAAGTCATTTTGTTCCTCAAACTGGGAGGAAGGGATTAAGCTGATTAGTTATTTGAATATTAATCAGTAAATGTATTAAATTACAGTAAAGTTACAGATACATTTCTTTTGATTGTTATGCTAAAACTAATAATTCCAATAAACAATGTCATTTAATCTCGTGTGCATATATTTGCTATCATTTCATCTGAAAGGCTATGCTTTGGCATGTGGAAATATTATAGAAATAAAAAATAAGTCAGATTGGTAAAGAAATGCTTACAGCAGAGTTTGACTTATTGCTATGTTAATATAAAACTGCAGCTAAGTGAGTTCTCCTGTGAATAAATTAATATTTTTTCAACACAAAGATTATATAATATATTACACAATAATTAAAAGTTCATTGTCCTGTCTCAGTGAAAGTTGGGAGATAAGCCTGCTCTCCATTACTTGTAAAAAGTTTATAAAACCAAAAGTCTTCATCAGTTATTTTGGTATTAAGATTGAATTGAATATAAATATTGAGGTAACTATATATAATGAAGGATCAAGTGAAAAAGAAGTAAATAATAAAATTACTGTCAGTAAAACCAGCTACAAATAAACTAAACTGTGTAATCTCTAATTTAGTAGAGGAAATTGAAATGGACTTTATAAGGACAAGCCATAGTATATTAAGATACTAGGGGCCACATATAAAGAAGTTAAAAACTATATGAAGGAAAATAATATGGTAGAGGAAATTGAATGAAAAATATTGGAATGGTATGGCATATAAAAAGAAAAACTAACAGCTCATTGGCCATAAAGCTATTATAATGGGTACCTCTGTAAAAAGAAAGAAAAGAATGGTTCCGAAGGAATGCAGAAACAATATGAATACATAAATATTGTACTTACGAAGCTGTTGACAATGGAGTGGCAATATAACCTAAACTTAGATATTCATTTTTTATAATAAACTCCACTCACTTACACAAAAGTAAGATGCATTTCGGGAGAATCTCTCCCCTCTTCAGTTGCTCACTGAACCGCCGTTACTCAAAACAATTGCTGGACAACTGAATGTTCCTGTGGTGGCCTCAGTTGGTTGAAGTAGGAAGTTGCTGAGTTCATCTATAGGAGGAAACTCGAAATTTATTAGGTGTTCTCTATTTTTTAATATGAAAATTTTTTCCCAAGTGGATAACTCCAATGGGTTGTGAAGATGTTTCAGCAGTTAAATTCCCAATTTTATTTCATGGTTTTTGGTCCAAAAGTGAGCTGCTACTGCTGATTTATCCATCTGTTTAAACCAAATATTCCTAAAATGTTCTTTCCTCCTAATTTCCAAATTTCTTTTCATTTTGCCTATGTAACTCTGTTTCTCCCAAAATGCTTCTTACTTTTGTGTAAGTGAGTGGAGTTTAGTGTAAAAAATGAATACCTAAGTTTAGGTTAGTATGAATACATACTTTATTTATTCATTCCAATGGTAAGTTATACTGAACAAATCTCAAAGACTTTGTAATAAGCTTTTGTGCTTTCCATATCTTGCTGCTTGTGTAGATTTAGTGAGTGCTGTACACATGTTGAAGTAGCGCCTATCCATATATTGCTTTCTGTCACATAGACTTCAGTAAGGGCTTTGTGTAATTCCAATGCAGTGAAGGTGTTTACCCAGTAAGTCTTGAAGCAAAACGTAAAAACTACTTCACATTTTGGACTGTCAGTTGTGGTCAAAACTTCAGCTTTCCATGTTTGTTTTGCGAGTGTTTGATATGTTCTTGTAGAAAGTGTTCTTAACAGGATTTTTTAATTCTGTGCATAATAGTACTGTAAGGAAGTCCTCTGATTGCAAGTTCTTGTATGTCTGTGCCTTTCTTCACAACAATTATATCCACCTATTCACTTCCAGATAGTGTAGCCAGGAACCCCTGCAGCACTATTAATTTCGTATTGAATATTAGAGTCTGAATATGGAAAAAATATGATTGTATTTATGCTGTATGTATGCTTTTATTGGCACAAATATGTAATCAATAGAAATTAAACAGTAACGTACATCTTAAGGATATCCAATAGAATTTATATGATCAGGACAATAAATAAACTGTATGGATAGATAAAGAGGTATGGGTATGCAAGAAAAGATTTGAGAATTAGTTTGAGAGGCTGTATATATGTGTATGAGTGTGTGTGCATGCATTCTTGAATGTGCACATTTGTATTGTTACAAACTTCTAAAGTATGTATTGTATTTTTGTATTTTTACCATAAATATTGTTACAAACTTCTGAAAGGAACAATACCAGGTGTTTTGGTGATCAGATACAGTTTTGCTGCCAGATACTATCACCTTTATTGTTGAACTGAGGTGCAGCAGTAAGAGTACATTATTTAATTATGTAATGGGGAGATTAAGAAACCTGCATTGTGCTGATAGTCCTTCATAGTTTTGGAAAATCATAAAGCAGGGTTTTCCAGATCCTTAAAAACCTCAAAATCAGTAGATGCTGTAAATCATACCATCCATTCAATGCTTCACTGAGATTGTAATTGTAGATGACCATTGGAGATCCTGATGTGCACATTCTGTGAGAATGATGACTATTATCAAAGCAGTGGTGTCTTGTATTCAGCAGAATCCATTTTGGAAGCAAATGGTGATGAACATATCCAGGAGATCCATGTCCAGAGTGCTTAGACAAAACCTTGAACTAAGGGCTTTTCATCACAGAATTGGGCATTTTTAGCTACAGAACTGAAGCAGCAGGGGGTGCTGAGATGCAAATAACAGTTAAACTAACAACAGCCACCAGATTTACCTGACAAGAAAGAACTCAATATTGAAGAAAGTTACTACCATAAAAATGACAGAATGTAAACCTTGATTTTACCAGAAGCTAATGAGAGGATCCTGATCCCAAATATTCCAAAAGCAACCTTCCTGCCTCAGTAATGGTTTAGTGGGCAGTAAATTATGATGGTGTCAGTAAACTCAATTCTGTCAAAAGAGATTGAAGACAGCAGCCAAAGTGTATGAACCAATCTGCTAAAGCTTATGAACCACTCTATTTGAACTGATGGTGAAGATACTAAACACAGGTTTGTTCAAGAACAGGCATTAGCTATATATCATATATCATTAGTGCTCAAGATTATTCTTCTAGCAGTCCCAACTGAAATTCCACAGACTACAAATTGTGATTGGTGCTTGAAGGTTAGAGTTTGCAAATAAAGGCACCTAATATTGAGAATCTCAAATGATCCTTCAGGTCAGTAGTGATGGATTTTCCAATGAAGATAGTGCAATCTACTACAGTTGAATGGCTAATGAGACTTCAGTTATATATGAGAGCAAAATAGTATCATTTTGAAAACTGAATGATGCTAAACATTTGGAATACATACCAAAAGCAGATTAAAAATATTAAAATATGATGTAGTTAACTTAACTAAAACCTAGTAACAGTAACAGAAAAATGCTGTTACTTGGTACAAACTGTTACATGTATTTCACATAATATACCATTAATATTCTTATCTTTTATTTACTGTCCACTTCCATATATTTTTCACCTTAAGCAGATATTGTCCTATGCCTTCTCAATATTTACCAAATCTTTCTTTATAGAAAGTGCTTTATTCATTTCAAAACATTTTAATTTATAAATTAATATCTCCAATCATTTGTATCACCACATTCAATATACATTCTGTATATATAAAGTTTTATCTTTGCCCTTTTAATCTTCGTATCTCTCATCTCTCTTGTCAGTTCTGGTGGTCTAGTGGTAACCATACTTGTCTCATAATTCTAAGATCATGGGTTCAATCCTGGCCAGGGTTAATGGAATTTTTGAGCCTGAATCTCAAGCCTGAAAGAAAGGCCCCTGAGCAAAATTTACTGGCCATTTCATGCTCTGAATTGAATGGGATGCTGATGATCTGAGATGTTAAAGAGCATCCATAAATAAAACAATTCAACAATCAATCTGATATCACACATGCTAACATCTATCTCTCTTTCATCTTTGTTCAACTTATCCATTATCCTTCTTTTTCCCAATTACTTTACATTTTCATTATAAGACCATCTGGGAGAAGCATACTATGTAGGCAGTTGGAGTAACTCATTGAAAATATCCAAAGTTAGTGTCTCAGAGTTGATGATGCAATTTTTATTTTTGATTATGAATATTTTCTCCCTTGTTGTTAATTTCAAAGCTGGTGTGTTATAATAATTTGGTTTCAGTTTCAGTTTCAATTTCATATTTTTTTTTGACCAAAAGTAGGCTACCACTGCCATTTTTTCTATCTGTTTGGAACAGATATTTCTGAGGTGTTCATCGGTCCTGGTGGTGTAGTGGTAACCATACTTGCCTCAACTCAAGATCATGGGTTCAATCCCAGCCAGGACCGATGGATTTTTTTGGATGTAAAATTCCCAAGTATGGCTTCCTTCAGAAGGGAAGTAAATCCATGAGTCCCATGACGTAAATTTACGGCACAATAAAGAACCTCAAGCCTGAAAAAAGAGGTCTCTGAGCAAAATTTGCCGGCTGTTTCACGCCCTGATTTGAATGGGATGCTGATGACCTGAGATGTTAAAGAGCATCTGTAAATAAATCAAATCAAAAAATCTGAAAAGTTCTTTAGTGTAGGTTTCCAAATTTCTTTTCATTTCTCCAATTTAACTTGATCATGGTCTTTGCAGTTAATTTTATAGATACCTGAATTCCTGTCAGAAGGTATAGGATCTTTGCAGAAGAAAATGAAAATTTGATAGATACCTGACAGGAAGTCAGGTATCAGGTATCTGTCAAATAACTACAAAGAAATAAAAAGAAAATTCAAAACCCGTACCAAAGAAATACTCATTATAAGCAAATAAGCAATGGCAGCTGATTTTGGTCAAAAAAATATAAAATTGATACCAAAACTAAATTATTAAAACACACAGCTACGCTTTTAAATTAACAACATGGAATAAATAAAATTGCATCCTGAACTTTGAATATTTTCAATAAGTTTTTCTGACTGCCTACAGAATACCCTTCTCCCATTTGGTCTTCTGCTGATGATGAGAGTGAACATTCCTGAACATGCACATTTAAAACCAAGTAAGTGAAGCTTAAGTGTGGCCAAACCAATTCTATTTTGCTATTTCACTGTTAATAGTTTCAAGAGTATAGGTTCATATATAGTATCTGTATAAGAAGTTCCAGGATTGCTGCTGGAGCTATTGTTAAACTGCATTTCATCCAATGTGACTCATTTTATTTTTATTTTCATAGTTGCTCTTCTTTTTCAAAATAAATATATGAGAAGGGGCCAGGTTAATTGAAAATGAACAGCATCATTTTCATTATGTTGATTGAACATCTCATACACTGCCTCCAGTGGTATTCAAATGATGTAATATGTGATATGCATGAAGAGCGACTATGTTGTCCAGTGTGCTATCTTCCTTCCCATGGGAAAAAGCCTGCCAGGATCACCTATACATTTCTACAGCTATATTAAATGACTGACTACCAATCAAAAAATGTTATACCTATTTCAAAATCTACAAACTGTCTCCTTGCTCTTTGCAAGAATCAGCTACATTATTTTATTTCATTTTCCATAAATTACATAACCATCACTTTCCAAATATAATATATTTCCAAATATAATTTAATGGCTAATCCACTCTTTCTTTCTTCTTTTTTCTTTATTTCTTTTTCTTTCTTTCTTTCTTTCTTTGTTTTTTTAAACATCCTTTTAAAATATTTCTCTTCTATACCTGTGATTTAAGACTCTCTTCATAATCATCAATCAAAACTTTCCTTACAACTCACCCCATTTCTATTTGGGCACCTTTCTTTGAGTTGTCACATAGTTAGCACATTTTATTTCCCTTTTGAGAACAAAAACATTTTAGTTCATAGCATTTGTTTAACATATAATATTTGTTGTTGCTTGTTTTGTCATGAACTACTCTATTATCATTCTAGTCATTCCTTAGCTGCTTCTCATTCTTCAAATGCTAAAAATATTTTTTTCTCACCCCATGGCTCTTGTTAATTATAACTACTCATGGCTCATAGCTGATAATAAAATAATAAAAACTAAATTTTGTTCCTATAAGCACATTTGTGAATAATCTCTTCTGAGTCAGATGTTTAGAATGCTCTTTATGGTTTCACTTAAATGAGATTTACTCAAGACATAAGTTTCATGAACTTTTGTCCACATCAGCTGTTTAACAGCTGGTGGATCATTCGTAGGAATTGGGTAGGTAGGTATTTCGGTTAACTCTTGTGGTCTAGTGAAAAACTTATTTAAAATGCTGTCTGCTTCCTGGATGTCAAAATTCATAAGGCTATGCTCATGTTTTTTTTATATAAATCCTTTCCCATATGTTTAGTTCTTTTGGTTCAGTTTTAGTAACTTGATGCCTTTTTCTATTTCATGGTTTTCATTCCAAAAATATGCTGGCAAACTGATTTATCTATTTGTTTGTAATGGATGTTTCTGCAATGTTCCTTTAACCTAATGCCTATATTTCTCTTTGTCTTCCCTATGTAGATTTTTTCACAATGCTTACAATTAATCTGGTAAATACCAGATTTTTTCTCTTTGGGCCTGGAATCTATTTTGTTAAATTTCAATAAATTTTTACACTGTATCAGTTTTGAGAAGATGATGATGTACTGAAAATTATTGAAATTTCTTATTGACTGATGGGTGTTAAGTGAACTTTTTAAATGTTTTTTCCCCTGATAAATCACTCAAAGTTGTTATTTGTTTAATTCTTTTTTGTTTCTGGAATCTTTTTATTAATCATCTGTTTGTTGAACCCACTGGATTTAGCTGCCTCTATTATGTGCAGATATTCATTCTTGTATTCTTCCTCCTTGCTTATTGGTATATTTCAGAAGAGATTATAACTTACATTTCCCACCTGATTAGATACTTTAGTCCTTGAATGATTGACAATGTAAGTGAGTGACTCAGGAAACATGTTCATTGTAATCTTAAAAGAAGTGTTCAGTCTACTTTTAAATAAGTTTTTAAAAAGTGGAACATCAAGAGAGTTTTATTGTGTTGACATGACTTTTAAGTAGCTTTACTTTTAGTCTAAACCAGGTTATATGATAGTTTCACTGTGTGGATTCCTACATTCAGTTTTAATTGAATTATAATGGGTGTTTCACCATGTTTGATCCAAAATTGAATTAATATTAACATTTGTGAATACTTATGCATAATTAATATTTTTTCATAAAAATATTAACTTCTTTCTTTAGATGTGTGTAGCATACCATATGACATTGGGCCTTGCAGAGCAAATATTCAGAAATGGTACTACAATCCTTCAGTTGGTAGTTGTGAGGAATTTGGCTATGGAGGTTGTGGTGGAAATGGCAATCGATTTAGCTCATTAGAAGAATGCGAGGCAATCTGTCTTCATCGGGAAGAACCACAGCCTACTGGCAATGACACAACACTATCACATCAAGGTAAAGCATAAGCAAATAATTTCATTGTACTAAAATCATGTTTATCATCATCATCAACAACAACAACATCATGTATATCGATCATTACCAGCCTATTTTTCTGTGGTTGTTGGTGTAAGTGAAATTTAAAACTAAAGCTTGCACTGGCTATTGTGCCCAGCATTGTTAGGGACTGAATAAAAGCATCTGGAAAGGCAGAGAGGGACAGAACTGTTAGAAGTGGGAGGATGTAAGAGTGGTTGGAGGATTGTGTTCAGTTGTATAAAATATAGTGAACTTTTGTAACAGTGATGTCAAATATTAAGATTTTAAAAACATTGTTGTGTTCAGTTGTTTGTTGTCTGGTAACAGATTTCATGTCTTGCTTATTTGAAAACCTCTAGCTTTGTTTATATTACCTGCATGCTGCTCTGTTTCTGAGACTTCTCTCCTAATAATATTAAAATATTTAATTGTTTTAGCAATTACTTCTATTTTATTTCATGGCAAGTTAGATCCGTGATTGCAAAACATACTATTCAAACTTGTCATGAAATAACAGTTAAATAAACAGAAGTAAATTCTAAAACAACTGGATATTTTAATCTGGCTAGGAGAAGGATTTAGAAATTGAGCAGCATCCAGATTATATAAACAAAGCCAGAAATTTTCAAGTTAGCAAGACATGAAACTTTTGGATGTAAAAATCCTAAGTATGACATGAAATCACTAATAGTCAACAAACAACTGAACCACAGCCCTCCTGCTACTCCTATTCCCTCCTACTTCTAGTGGTTCTGTCCTTCTCTGTCTCTCCAGATGCTTTCACCAGTTCACTAACAATGCTGGCCACAGTGGAACTTTTGGTTTTTAAATATAATTTAAGTCATTGACCACAGAAAAATAGCCCAGTAATGATTACTTTAATAATAATGTGGCATGAAAGCCTAAAGAATGTTAAAACTGAAACTACCAACAACATTTTTCATTAATTAATATTTGTACCCTTAAACTATGTTAGATGCATTTATCTGGTTATTATACAAGGTTGTATGAAGACCCCATTTCCTTTATGTTATGTTTGTCAATGTGAGATATGGAATTTTGAATCTATTTTCCTGTTCTTCTTTAATTATGGATATTCTAATTCAAGTAGTATGTTATTTAATAAAAATGATCAGGAAACTTTAGGAAATAAAGAAAAAAAAAAGGAATTTTTTCCTCTTCACACACTATTTTGAGCTTCCATAAATGCATATTCATAATTCATCCTCACCTTTAACTTTTGTTTCCTAGATTTAATAGAAACAAATAAAAAGCTTCATTACTAACTTCACAACCATAGTAATTATTCATTTTTCAGCTGTAATATTTAATATAAACTATATTATTTGTATTGTTCACTTCATTAACTGAAATTCAGCTACCTAACATTCCTTCCCAGCAATCTGCAGGTTGTCTGTTGATACTGGTCCATGCACAGGCAGCTACTATAAGAGATGGTACTTTGATGAGGAAAGAAGGACCTGTATTCCTTTCATCTACAGCGGTTGTGCTGGAAACCTCAACCGATTCAAGAACTTCCAAACTTGTCTAACATTCTGTTCTGTTATATTACAAGAAGGGCATGGAGAACCTGATAGAACAGATGTGCAGCGTAAGTTTGGGATATTTCCCAAAATTCACAAATGCACAGCACTGCCTTTCATTGCACAACTGCTTAGCTTATTCTTTGTTTGATAATAGCAGTAGTTAACTCCATTTATATACTTCACTTACTTTTTTAAAATGTGTCAAGAATATTCATTTCCATCATGAGCAGTAGACTGACTGATGTCCTCTGGTAATGACAGAATAAGCTTGCTCAAATAATCCAGTGACAGAATCTCAAAATTCATGACGAAATCTGTAGCTTGCCCAAACAATCAATTGCTGCAACTTCTAGGGCAAGCTTATTAAGCTGCTGACAGAGGACATCAGTCAATCTACAGTGTTGATGGAGGTGAATACTCTTGAAACATGTCCTACATTTTAAACAAAAAAGTGAAGCATAATAGTGTTATTATTGCCAGCTAATATCAAATGAAACATTGCTTCACTGACAACAACTTCTGTTTACTTTATTGTTATTCATTGTTATTTGTGCTTAAAGGCTTCAGATGAAACTCTCGTGTCACTGGCTTCTATGTAAGGAATGTATTTGGTGTGCGATAAAAGTATTCAAAGCAATAAAACTGTATGACATAAATGGATTTCTCTGGCTTCCTTATTGTACATATGAACAATTCATTGCATTTCTTTCTTACAGTCTTTATATTTCCAACTGTTCTTAATTCTCATTTCTACATATTTTCCTTTAATTGTTTCTTTATTCAATACAATTTTTAGTATTACACAATGTTTTACATTCTCTCTTTCACATTTCTAATTCTCTGATTCTAGAAAGGAGCATATTTTTGTTCACTTTATTTTATATAAATGTCTGTTAAATATGAACATCAATGCATGAGCATTGAGTTTGGATGCCATATGGTTTGTATTCGTGCAAAATTCATCTGTGCTTAATGTCATGTTGTTTGTGCCTAAGAGCTATGTATTTTTAGAGATGCTCTATATATGTTTGTTTCCAGCTAATAAATACTTATTAGATATGTAACTAAAGCATACATTGGTTCAAGAGGTACAAACTATATTATAAGGGAAACACTTTTTATTTATTAAGTAAATTTATTAAGTAAATATCTTGATATCCAGAATAAAAAATTTTTGGAGCAGCAGCTAATTTAGTAGTAATCTACATGGATAATACAACATTTAAGCTTTATTGTTGGTAGTAAAACAATAAAAGGTAAGCCATTTTACAATTACACATTTTATATCAGGTGGCCGACTTGCTACTGAATCTGCCATTTCTTTTAACACCAATGAAGATATTGTAATAAAATTTGTACAGGAGTATGTTTGATGTATGGGTAAGAAAATAAAATGTGTCTGTAGTAAATGAATGAATGATTTTATTTCAGCAATTAATTATACATTCAAATTTACATTTTTTCTTGCTACCTCTGGCACTATTTACATAACTTCATAATTACATCAATTTTTAATTATATATTTTCAATCCATTTTCAGCAGACCACATTACAATTTAGTTTACATAAACATACAAGAACTCTAAAAGTTTGGCAGTACCAAAACTGAGGTCCTCCCATCCCTTAAACACCAGGTTAATCTGTAGTGTGGTAACTAATTATTGTGACATGGGGTAGTGATGTGAGCCAACATGTCTTGTCAGCCTATAACCTGTCTGACACACCTCTCTGCTGATCCTGTGATTTGTCCTATCATTCTGCTGAGGGTGTCTACACAATGTGGCTCTTGTTCGTGAGATTTAACATACATGTGAATTCATACAGTATGATTTGAAAGTGTATTAGTATACTCTGGAGGAGCAAGTGTTTATCATTTGTACTTGTTGGAAAACAGAATCAATAAAATTCTGACAACAGCAATTCCTGGAGAGGTTTGGAGCCCAACATCAGGTGAACAAATTCAGCATTTTAGCATTGCCAAAGAAACTGGAAACCAACGGAACTTTATTGGACAACCATAAAGGACATAGTCCAAGGAAATGATCTGAAATATGGTATCTCCCAAGAAGTCACCGTGTGAAATTTCACAAAAATCAGGAACTTTGGTCACCATACTTACCTGATCTGACACCACTGATTATTTTTTATGGGAATATCTGAAAGGGAACAAGGAAACAAGCCTTGAACTAGAAGTTTTGAAAGCAAACATTACCAAAGAAATTCAAGCAGTGACAGTGTAGCAAGGATTTAACAAAGTACAGTATGCAGGTTCAATCCTGTCTGGATGCAATTGATGGGCAGTTCCAGGACATTTTATAATGTCATCGCATTTCTTATAAAATGAGCTGCTTCAAAAGTCTGCTTCAAATTTTATTGCAGTATCTTTATTAGTGTTTAGATTATTGAATAAGTTCCAGGTTTGGTAGTAAATGGGACACCTTATATAAGTCTGAAAGAAATCATAACTGCTAATTTGTATAATAAGGCAATCATTATAATAAATATATATATTGGTATGAAAGTTGGAAAAGAACCTGTGCAGGAAAGATGTTTTGGTTGTTGCACACATTGCAAGTGGTGGGGGTCAGTTGTGTTTTAATAACCATATGGTACGGTTCACCTCTCAACAAGCACATGGTTACACTTGTAATTGTGGAGCAAGTTCCATGAAAAATCTTAGAACAGGTTCTTCTATTTACTTTTAAAATGCATTAGCTCATCATAGCAAAATTATTACTTTATAAATGACCAGTTACCGTAAGCATCCTGGTCAGTCATTGAAAAGTGATGCTCACAATATTGTTTATAATGTAGAAAATTATCTGAAAGAGAAAAAGCATGAGTTTAAATTGAGTTACAACATTGATGCATCTACAAGTAAAGCTATAGGATTTCAATTAGCTTTGTGAAAAGAATTATAAAGAAAGAGACTTTATCTTTGTCTACTGTAGGTCAGGTCAAATTTTGTATCCTGAAGGAAGAGTCTAAAGAAAGTGCAATTTAATTCATTTACTGGAAGTATTGTTAGAAGGAAAATATATGAATATTATACAGTAAAGAAAACTGTGCCAACTATATAAAAGCTTAAGAATGATTTGCGAAGTGAAGAAGTTTAGTATGCATTAGGGAGTGCCTGAGGAAACTTGGCGATGAGGCTTCAGATGGAAGAAGCATGTTTCTAAATGACAGCTGCTAATTGAAAAATCTGAAATTTTATGTTGGCATGCTAATTATCTTTGAGCAATTTGTAGAACAAGATTATCATCTATTTAGATGAAACATATATAAATGCTTTTCATACCGTTGGTTCTTGTTGGCAGTCTCAAAATGAGTTAATGGTTACAATACCTATTGGCAAAGGACCCAGATTAATAATCACCCAAGCAGGAGGAGAAAACATATTTATGCAAAATGCTCTGCTATCAAATCCAAACAAAAAATGGGTGATTATTATGATGGTATGAATGCCATAAATTTTATAAAATGGCTGGAAACACTAGTTCATCTATCATGATGATGAGACATTGCGAGCTATCACAGTGCACAGAAAAATAAAAAGCTAACAATGACAATGCTAAAGAAAAATATCATGCAATGGTTAAGAGATAACAGTGTAGAGTTTAACAACGATATGCTAAAACCTGAGTTATTGCTGTTAGTGAAGACATTGCCCAAGGAAAAGATATATATGAAAAATCAACCAGATATTGAATGCAAGAGGCCATAATGTTTTGTGGCTTCCACCATACCATGCAGATCTTAATCCTATAGATTTGGTATGAGGAAAAATAAAAGGGGAGGCTGCAAAAGATTTATCCAATGCAATTTTAAGTGCAATGCAAACATTTTGTGAGGAGCTCTTCAATGAATACTCAAAAGACAAGTGGAGAAAGTGTTGTGACTATAACTGGAAAGTTGAGGATACATCTAATGGACTAATGGTGATTCTATCAACAGCTTTATAATAAGTGCAGAATATTACTTGCATTCAGATTACATGGTTTCTGGATTGGATTTGCAGTCAGAAATGGAAACAGACTAGTGTAACTTGACCTAGCAAGTGCCTGCTTGCCTAGTGCTGCCTGTCCCTCCCACCACCATCACATGAGTACTGAAAACTTCTGAGGTTGTTTTCTAGCTTATACATCTGTATATATTTTCCTTCATCAATAAGCTAAAATTCGCTTACATTTTTACTGTGTTATTCCATTGAAAGAGGTGCTTTCCTCTGAAAGTTTTTAAATATGTTAATCTCTTGTGAACATGCTCTATAGATCTTATACACACAGCTAGTGCTATTTATATAATTTACTTCGATTAAATTTTACTAACAGAAACTTACATATGTAAAAAATTTTATATATTAAAAAATTTACAACTGTACCTAAAGATAAATATCTTTTGAACCTTTCAGGTTATCTTTCCTTGTTGCCAAAAGTTCACATAAAATTGCAGTATATATGTACTAGGGCATTCAAAAAGTAATGACAAATATGCTGTAAATCAATCCTAGCAGTGAACACTAGAGTCTTATATTATGTATAGAGCAGCAATTGTTTCAATATAATCTCAAAGTAACCATATTTTTTAAATATAGAAACTGTTTCTAATTTGGTAAGTTTTGTAAAAATGTTCAGGGTAGGAGCAAAGGTGTTTCATAAAAATCTAAGTATCCAGAGGAAATAATGCAATTCAGTAAGAAGTATGGGAAAGAAATTCTGCGATACCACACTATTGCAATATGAATGGAAGCATTTTTTCAAGGAAGAGAGAACTGTGAACACAGACCACATCCTGGCAGATCCATTGTTGTAACAGAACATTTCCATGCCGAGGCTTTATTGGAAAAAGAAACTATGGCAATTAGAGTGTGCCATCTTCCAAGGATTTGACAACATATTGTTGACATGGCAAGGAACTGTTGAACTGTTATGCCAAAAGTAGCATAAATAAATTTAATGTGAAATGGTAACTATGTTGGCATTACTTTACAAATGTAATTTGATGCCTCTCTTTTATAAATGTGTACAAAGTAAATAACTCACATGTGTTTAATTTCAAAATAAACATTTTACAAATTTATATTAATTTACAGTATTAGTAATAATATTCTCAGTACCAGCAACAATGGTAGGAAAAATAAAATAGATAAAATTGAAAAAAATGTTTGCATCACCTTGGTAATGGATTGTAAAAAAAACCAAAGAAAGAAGGAAAAATATAAATAAAGGTGGTTAAGGTAACCAAAACACATAAAAACCATTACTGACATAGTACAATCTATGTTGAATGTTGTAATAAAGAAGATAGGGAAGGATTTGCAAGGATTAGAACAGAAGTGTCAAGTTAAAAGGAGTAGGAGGAAGGATCAGTATGGAGATATATCCAAGGTATGGAGATATGTCCAAGGTATGGAGAGAAGGATAATATCTGGCATAGTTTATTAGAATGTAAAGAAACTAGATCATTCAAAGAGAAAGCACTTTTGGAGAAATGGTGTTCCTAAGGAATAATATACTGAATTTTAAGTTCAAAGAAATAATGTAAAGAAATTGGAAGTTATTTATGGAAAATAGAAGTGGTAATAGAATTTATTTCACATTTCACTATGTATTGTATATAATATTTTAATTCCATAAAATTGAATCTAAAATTTTTCCCAATTTATTAGCTCAGGCCTCAATCCCCAGTTCATCAGCTGCTACCTACTGGAATATCCAGGAAGCCAGGCTCTGATCCAAACAAAAACACAAAACTATAAATATTTTATACATAAGCCATTATTTTAACCAATTCTACAATTTCTACACCAGTAATTCCCTTGTTTCTAAAGTATCCATTTACCCCTAGACAGACAAACAATATATCAAAAAAGTTAACACTTCCAAAACTAATATTAACCGAAATATTAAAAAATCTATTATAATACTTCACCTAATCCATCAATTCACAAATCACTATACTAAGTTACTGAGTTCTTGGAGGTGCCAATAGTCTCTAACATAGTGGTTATCTAACTATTGGGCCCTATTTTCCCTTTAAATCTACAAACTAATAATCTTTCTTACTTTCATCATTATCTTGTTTGCTAATTTTCCTGAGCCATTTGACACTTACTTTATTTAAATAATTTCTTATTTATTTTATATTCTTGATTTTATGCTCATCTTTTTCCCTGTGATATCTCTTGGCAAATTAGACCACTTCTTCATTTTTAGATCTCTTTAAGAATTTTGGTTTCTACATATTCTAACAATATATGCCAATTATTATTCTTTCAGTTATAGAGTGGACATTTTTCTAAATCCACCCTTACTCTTAACCCTTCTGATTTAATAACCCCCCATTCTAGCCCATCCAAGCCTCCTCTTGCTGCACAATGATTAACATAGTGTTCTCTACTGCACTTTGTTTTCAGATCTTTATATATACTGAATGAAGTTTTGAAATTAAAAATGGTGAATATATCTTTCCTTGATTTAACTTTTCCTGGACTTTCTGGCACTGGTATAAGCAATTGCTCATCTAAATTTATAATTCTAAACCAATATTTCCATACTATTTCCAAAATTTTCCCTTTGCTACCAATTCTTTCTAATTCTATTTGTACAACATCATTGGGTGAAGTCATATATTTTGATCAATCAAGTGACCTGCTCCTAAGAGATTTCTAGAATTGCTACACCAATCTTCTGATCTTATACTGTTTTCACTTACTTTACCCTTATACATTCTCTTCATCAAAGACCATTTGCTCTTGCTGCCTCAAGTATTTTCAGCTAATTTTTTCTCCCCATTTTTTTCTTTTTTACTTTCATGAGGCATTTATATCCCCATCTTTCAATAAAAAATCCTCTCCTTCCTACTGTTTCCCAGTTTGCCCCCAATTCCACGGCTTCCTGACAACTCTTACCTTTGCATTCTTGCACTCTTTATCATTCCATCCATCTTACTTATTTAGGGAAAGTAAGAAAGAATTGGATGAAGGGAATCAACATATAAGTCAAAGAGTGAAATAAATTTAAAAGTGCATAGATGGGATACCTATATAGGGGTCATATCTCTTTTTTAAATTAAAAGAAAAAAGGGTTTCCCACCATATCTACAAATCTCTTTTGTTTATCAATTAATTAAAATGCTCTACATAATTATAATACCAGAACAAAATGGGATATTCATGTAGAAAGAGTACACACAAAACTATATCTGACTAGTATCATACTATGGGAGTAAAACTATACAATCAGCTACCTCCTAAAATTAAATATATTTGCAAATTTACCTATTTCAAATCTGCAGTAATAACATGTTTACTGACCATTGTTTTTATTCAGTTGAAGAATATTTGGAACAATGATAGATAGCCACAATGGTTATTAATATTCCAGTCTTTACTTGTAATAATCTTATTATATATTCTTAATTAGCTGATGAGTCGATTTAATAATCTTATCAATTATACGGAACAGAGCATGAAGATTAAGATAAAAGTTTACCGAGTCAGTTTACAGTTCATATAAGATGAATCTAAATCAAACATTTTGAATTGTTTTAATTTAAAATATATATATATATATATTCATTATATGCTGATAGCATAAAATATGTCTAAATACCAAGTAAAGCAGTTCATTTGTTGCTCAACAGCCAATGAGATTGATGTAGATTCTCCTCCAGAGAAGCCAGATCGTGACATATGTCAGACTGCAAAGGAAGAGTGTAACCTTCTACGTTGTCCTTATGGAGTGGAGAGATATATAGATTCTGAGGGCTGTGAAAGATGTCAGTGTCATGATCCATGTAGAGATCACATCTGTTCTGAAGAGACAAAATGTGCTGTGGATCTCTTCCTCAACCCACAAACTGGTGATACCGAATTCCACGCAGTGTGTAGAGATAGTAAGTTCAGATGCATGCATTTGTTCCAAAGCTTCTGTATAACAGCATAGCAAATTGTTGTAGGTTCAGGTAAATGCTTTTCAAAGTTTTTAATAACCTGCAACATCTTGCAAAGAATGTGGATTTCACATTCAAGTAGTCATTATTTTTGCAATATCTAAACTGTCTTTTTTGTGCTTTTCTCTTTAAATTAATTTAGTCAGCAATCTTGATTTATGCTCAGTCTGTTTAGTGTAGAATTATCAAATGACATAAATAGATGTGTTTAAAAATAAGTGCTTTTGGTATTGAAAGTTCTTAATGGAAATTATGGCTTAGATACAAACTGTTTTACAGATAAAAAATATAATTAAAATAGGAATTCAGGGAGTAACTTTTTTCTCTTTTAATTTGCCAGAAAAACACATGAAATTTATACTAACAGTAATCATAGATCAGTTTATAGATCGCATGATAAAAATGTATGCATAGTTAATTTCAGGTCTGTATGAATTTATCTGTGCACCAGTTATCTTCATGGGCTGTAAGATCTCCTCTGTATCACCATATATCAATCAATATGATCCCTTCAGAGTAGCAGAGGAAAGAGTTAATGAGTTAATCACTTGAGGGTTTTGTCTTAAACATTTATTTTTCCAATGGAAAATTCTGTCATACATCTGCATCAGTGTTCATCAGTCTTATGGTCTCAGGTTCAAAATGACTTATTTCATATTTTATTTCCCATTACAATTCTGAAACACCTTCAGCCTCATAATGTAAGTAAATCTAAACAAATGATAAAAATGGTATGCATGATTCTGGGGTTTCCCGAAAAATATGTTGCATACTAAATTTGATATGCTGATTTGAAAACTGCAATCAGTTTTTTCCTACCACGTATCAATTTTTTACAATTAGGAAGTTTATGCATAATTGTAAACTTAAAAGAAGTTAAGAACAGTGAAGTTTGTTAAATTATACACTAAGTCGGTAATAGGTGACACTGCACTTCACTACCAATTTTTATTCTTCAGAACAATTTTCAAGAGTGTTTGCTCTCATCCTCAGCTAAGGACCAACTAACACTGGCAGGTGATGGTGTGGCCTCTGGTGGTTCCAACAAGTACTGGAACAGGAAGTCCATTGAAGGAATATCAAAGTTCATAACCCAGTGCTTATTTTTTAAAATGTAAATCCTCTCCCATATTGCTAACTTCTTGGGATTGTTTGTAGCTTTCAACGGTTTCACTTCTTTTGCAATGTCATGGTCGTAAGTCCAAAAATGGTATGCAACTGCTGATTTATCCACCTGTTTATATCTTATATTTCTGAAGTGTTCTTTAGTCCTTGCCTCCAAATTTCTAATTGTTTTTCCTATATAAATCTGATCACATTGTAAACATTCCATCTGATATACTCCTGCCTTTTTGTTGGGTGGAACAACATCTTTTTTGGTGCTGTTCAGAAGGTTTCCGATGCTAAATTTATTTTGTGTTGCCAACACAATATCACATTTTTTAAAAATGTTCATGAAAGCATTGTAGCTTACACAGTTGAGTTTAATGGTGTGTCCAAGTTTCAGTGTTAAGAAGTGAAACTGTTGCAAACTACGAACAATCCCAAAGAGTTAGCAATATGGGAGAGGAATTTAAAATGATTTGAGTCAAACTTGTATTCTTAGTATAAACATCACTGTTACAAAAGGCCACTATATTTAACTAATTAATATGGGAGAGGATTTACAATGTAAAAAATAAGCACCGGGTTATGAACTTTGACATCACTCCAATGGACTTCCTGTCCCAGTACTTATTGGAACCACCAGAGGCCACACCGTCACCTGCCAGTGTTAGTTGGTTGGCTGGTTGAGGATGAGAGCGAATGCTCTTGAAACATGCTCTGAAGAATAAAAATTGGTAGTGAATGCAGTGCCACCTAATCATAAATTGTATAATTTATGCATAATTTTTTTCAATGTATGTGTACATAGCTCTTGTTTGAAGCAAAGAAATACTATGAATTTCATTGTTTTACAACAATGACATCATGTAACATACAATAATACTTTCTTATTTTCATTTCAATCCCTGGAAATTTAGTTCAGTTGTAGTTGTTTTTCAAATATTTTTGTGGGTGGCACTTGTATTTCATAGATTTGTTTCTTTTGAAGTAATATATCTTACAGAAAATGTAAAATAACCTTTATATATTTTACCATATCTGTAGTAATTTTGTTGTTAGAAAGAGAAGACAGAACATTATAAAGTTTGTCAGAAAGTTATAAAACCTATATTCATATGAAACTTGGAGACCAGGACAAAAAATAGGATTTAAAAAAAATATGTTATACTTGCATAGAACAACTAAGGAAATGGGGTCAAGGAAAGAAATCTGGCATCATTAATATGCACTTTGCTATTCCAATAATCTGGCATGAACCTTGAAACCATGGATGACTGCTATTTTTGTGTATGTGATATTACAGCCTACAACACAACAAACAAGAAAGAAATCATTTATCCAAATCTTTTATCAGCAAAAAGATCCATTTGATAGTCCTGGGTCTTTCTATGCCTTCTACATCAGAAAATTTTGGAAAGAAATCATTATCAGTTTCTGAAATAAATTCTCAAGACAGTGGCAGTGATTTTGATACAGTTCAAGAACAGGATTTTCTAATGACCTCAACCATTCACACAGACAGAACTTAATGATTTGATTAGGAACTTAGGTCTTCCAAAGGCTTCTGCTGAAATACTAGGATCCAGAATAAAAGAAAAAACCTCCTTGCTCTGGGAACATTATTTTCTTGATATGGACACCATGAAGGAGAATTTGTTCCATATTTCTCTCAGGAAGAGAATCCTACATATTTTCATGATATTCTTGGTTTAGTGATTTGCCTTGAGAACTGCAGAATACATTCCAGGTGATTGGAGACTTTTTATATATTCCTCAAAAATAAGTCTGGAAGGTGTATTGTTGTATAATGAAAACAAATATACATCAGTTCCAGTTGTCCATTCAGTTCACTTCAAGGAAGCATATCAGAAGTTAAAATTGCTTCTAGAAAAAATCAAATATGAAGAGCATAAGAGGCAGGTGCATGAAAATTTAAAAGTTATTGGTATGCTGCTAGGTCAACAATCAGGATATAACAAAATACCATGTTTTATGTGTGAATGAGATAATAGAGCCTGATCTGATCACTGGACAAGAAAACTTTGCAAGCAGAGAGAAAGTCTTTTGCCAGGAACAGAAAAATAACTGATGAGAATCTTTTGAACCCAAAAAATACTCTATTACCTCCTCTATATACAAAATTAGACTTAATGAAGCAATTCATTAAGTCTTTAAACAAGGATAGCAACTGCTATAAATGCATCTGCAAGAGGTTCGCTAGAATATCTAATGCTAAAAGAGGGAATATTTATTGGACCACAAATTAGGAAGTTGATTTATGATACTTTATTTGAAGAAACTATGAAAGATACTGAAAAATAGGCATGGATTGGTTTTAAAAGTGTCATCAAAAACTTTCTAGAAATTATAAGAATCCAAATTACAAAAATATTATAGAATATATGCTTGAGAAATTTTGAAAGCTGGGGTGCAATATCAGTGTCAAACTATATTTCCTATATTCTCATTTGTACTTTTTCCTGGAAAATCTTGGTTGTTTCAGTGAGGAGCAGGGTGAAAGATTTCACTAGGACATAAAGGAGATGGAAAGATATTACCAGGGAAAGTGGAGTGTAAACATGATAGCAGACTATTGCTGGTCAATAAAAAGAGATGGATCAAAGTTTTTTTCATTAAAGGAACTCCAAAAGCATTCATTTAAGACAGCAGATAAAAAAAAAACTGAGCTAATATTCAAATATAAATGATTAATTAAGAACAGAGGTCAAATATTAATTTATGCTGAAGAGTGTTGTGGATTTATTAACTTACATTTAATAATTTAATTTATTCCACAATTAACTTTACAATTTATTATAACAGTATGTTCTCAATTTACAATAATGAAAATATCTTTACATAGATTATTTACTTACTCTTTTTACTCTAGATCCTAGCAGCATCCTCCAAAATACAGTTTCCTACCTGGATAACCATGAGGTTGTGTGACTGTAAGAAATCTCTTTTTACTTTCTTCCTATTTTGACTCTCTTTGACTTACCTAAAAACTCTTCTATTTTCTGGATGTTTTTACACTCTTGTTACTCAACATTTTATTTAACACTAAATCTTTCTGTAAATTGTCCAGTTTATTATCCCAAACTTTTTTCCGCCACCATTTGACTTCTCATGTTCCAATAAACACTGACTTCTCTCCCACACATACTACATCTATCATTATGGTCTCCTCTATATCCTTTCAGGAACATTACTCCTGTACGCATCCACACCCAACTCATCTTATCCATTCGATAACAAATTTCAATATATTTCTCTCATTTTCAATTTTGTTTCATTCTTTTATACATGACCAAGGAACTTTTATCATCTGAACTAGCCCAAATCTCTTGCTTTTGAATATCTTCTATCCTCTGTCTCACTATCTTCCAAAATTCATTAACATTACTTTCACCTGCTCTCCATATATTCCCCAAACCTATTTATTCTAGTACCTTCCCCACCTTCCCATACCAACTTTTACTTCCCAAAATCTCTTTTTCATATTTCAAATATTCCTTTAATATATGTCTAATTTACAGATATGATACCAATACTTCATTGCTTTCTCTATAATCAATCCTTTCCCTATCCTTCCTGATTCAAGCAAACTAACCCCCCTCGGAGAACACTTGGGTAATCCAAACACTTCCCTACAAAAGATTCTGTATCACAACCACCTTTCTCCCCTCTTCAACTCCCAAACCTGGACTACATACAACATCCTTGCCTGTACCACTGCCTCATATACTCTCTCCATCCATTTCACAGGTAATGTTGGAGTCCTATATAAACTTATTCTCACAGCTCTCATTACTTGTTTGCCTTTAACTTGTGCACATTTTACGTGTGCCTCCCATCTTCCATTATTTGCAAATCTCACCCCCAAGTAAACAAACTTCTTCACTATTTCTACTGTTTCACCTTGTATATACCATTTCTCATCTTTCTTTAACTTTATACCTTTTTTAAATATCATTATCTTTGATTTTTTCCCATTTATCCTTAACCCCCATTCCGCACAATATCACACTTAATAATAGAGCATTATTTGATAGGACCAAGTATAAGAAAGTGTATATTATTATTTCTTATATTGTGGAAAATTGGTACATAATGGAGGAAAACTGAGCCCATATTTATATTCAGGATGGTTTAATTAAGCATATTCATATATTAGAATAGAAACCCCAGGGAAAATATTAAAATTTCCATACCAGTAATGATTCTGTTCTTCATTATCCAACAATCATTTAGTACAAATTGTTGAATATTCTAATTGATGAAAAATTGAGTTGATACTTCCAACACAGATATCACATTAAATAGCAAGTAATTTGCACATTATTTATCAATCGTTCCAAATAAGAGTTTGTCCATTCCATCATAGGTGTGACTACATTGTGTATCTGCCTGGAGCAAGGACGATCAGTGAGATTGTGTTGATCTTCCTTCATGATGATAGCCTTTTTGCCCAATGACTGATTATCCACTGTTATTTTGCCATTTACATTTCTCAGATGCTTCTGGATGTTGATGATAGTCTCATTTTCTGCCCAAATAAATTTGATCATTGCTCTTTGTTTATAGCATACATCATTTGATAGCCAACTCTTCATTGTCACCTAGCAAAAGAAGATCAAACTGCAATGAATGGTTATTACACATAAAATATTGTAATTTTCATAGATAAACTGACCTAGAAAATAAAAAAGTATTGCACTACTTATTGAATGCTCTTCCTATATCGACTGCAACTGGTGGCCAAGGTCGCTAAGGTGCAGACTCATGAGCGGAAGGTCTGGGGTTTGAATCTGCCAGGACCTTCCTGAATGAGGTTTTTTTTCCAGGTTTTCCTCAGTTCTCATAAATGGCAAATGCTGGGGAGGTACCCTAAATTTAGGCCTGGAATGTTTCCTTCCTTAAAATAAATGCTTTCCCAGTATATCATTTCATCTTGTGTATCATCAATATCCACCACTCATTCATTCTTCCTATATCAGTTTTCCATTGTAAAAGGTGACATTTGGATATAATTTGTTATTGTTGTTGTGCATGTGTTGATTTTAATTGCTTAACTGATTATTTCAAGATATTCTTCTTAAAACATAATATTTCATTTTTCAGATTTTGTATAATTTTACTATTTGATGTCAAACTTTATATCCTGCTGTCTTTTTCCCCATAATCTTCATTTTTGTTAACGTGATCCTGGTGAATATAAAGTTACAATACAAGAGAACATGTTTGCATGAAATAATATCCTATAAATCGATTTCTACAAGAATTTTTCCTACTATATCTTATGATTTAATTTGAAATTAATTCCCTTGTGCTTCATAACTATTTATATGACAGAAATTTCCTTCACTATATGTTTTCTTTGCAATGTACAAGCAGAAATTAACTAAGGTAATCTGAACAGAATTGACATTCCTCCAGAAGTATTAGAAAGCATGGATGTCAATAGTTTCCAGCAATGGGTGATATTTTATGAATGACAAAATAAATTGTATTCTTATTTCAGTAAATAAGCCTGGAGTATGCCCTAAATTCATCACTACTGGAAAGTGCATGCAGGAATGCCAGACAGATGCTGAATGTTCAGGAGATGCGAAGTGTTGCATCAGTGGCTGTTTCTCTTCATGCTTACATCCATTAGTAGCAGACCAATTAACAACACAGGCCCCTCCAGATGTTCCTCCAGAGGAACCTTTGATACCAGGAGGTATGCATGTCTGCACAGTATTCTTTTAAACTTGGAATTGAACATTTCAACTAAAAGGTTAAAAGCAGTTCTTTTAACAAATAAAATAAATAAATTAAGGTAATAAAACACACATATACAAGCAAGGGAAAGTTTAAATGCATTCCCATTATTTTCCTTTATATCTGTTAAATGTATTACTTCCTCCAAAATTGTCTGTGGTATTTAAGGATAGACTAAAAATATGATAAACTAATTTAATTATAAGTTATTTGCATATTTCTCATGTTTTTAAGCATTTCTTTCTTGCCAGTATTCTGAGTCTGTGACTGTACTGTGCTCCTCGGTTTTGTTTTGTGGTGTCAATGGTGTCACCTGTTTGTTCCCTCACTCATTACTTTGTTACCTGGCCCATGTTGAAAATATGTTTATTCCAAAGAATTCCAAAGTACTTCTTTATGTATTCTGTTCCTTCATTCTGTTTCAGACTCTCAAGTTGATTAATTCTTATATTATTATTATTGTGCCTGACTGTTGAATAATATTCTTTCCATCATTAATGATTGTGGTAACTCATGTTCTAACAAAGCAACGTGAATCAAGAAGAAAGAGCAATGGCAGGCACTTATCAGGATTTCCGGGTGATTCAACAAAAAATAATTGAAAAAAACAGTATTTCTGGGTAAAATGTTTGCTCAGCAATGCAGTGCAAAGAGAAAGCTGGATAGTGATTAACCTTGCTGCCTATGTCTAAAAAAGAAACAGAGGTTCAGAGCTGATGATTATAATGTTCTGTAAAATTTACAGAATGTCTTTAATATACAACATAACTAGAACTGTTTGAGAGAAGCATATTAAATAATTATTACTAGAGATGAGTCAAACTAAACATTCAAGCAGCTTACCAACTTATTATTTTAATGAACATGTTTCGTGGATCTTTGTCTATATCAGCAACTACTTATCCACTCTTAGGAATGCCATAATCTTTGGAGGACATATTGTTCATTTGATAACTTTGAAGTTCATATTTTCTTTCACCAGGATATCAAAGTTCATTTGCCTATTTTGTATTTGTGGATGTAGTTTTGTTTCCTGTGTGTTCAGTTCTGTATGTTCTTTCCTGCCTTTTAAAGCTACATTTTTTCTTCTGTTTCATAATTTTCAGTTCAAAAATGAGCTGGCATAGCATATTTCTCTATTTAGTTATACTTTATACTATTTCCATAAGGTACTTATGTTCCTTTTGGTTTTTTCAGGAATTTGTTGTATAAATTGTGAACACTGTAATAAAATTTAAATTGGAAAAACAAAGACAAATATAACTACCCAATGGAAAGAACATAACAGGAGCATAAAATATAAACAAATGGGGAAATCCATTTTGGCAGGTAATTTTTGGACTGAAAATCATAAAACAAAAGAAAAAGTATAGCTGTTAAAGGCAGTGGAAGAACATACAGAACTGATCACATGGGAAAATGTCTACTTCCATTCATACATAAAATGATAATGGCTTTGGTATCCTGTGGGAAGAAAATACAAAATTCAAGTTCATCAGAGGTCTCTCAGAGCTAAGCAGTACATTATCCAAAGATTAGGACAATGTTTCTGACGTTCAACATTCTGATGATGCAAACAAAGGATTGCAAAGCACATTCCATTAAAATAGTAAGTTAGTGAAACTGAACCAGTGTATATTTAGACTTATTACAATATAATTGACAGATGACATTTAGCAATCTCCATATACAGTAAAATAAACAATGCCAGGGAGGAGCCATTACCAGTATCAATCATGAAGTCACCTATGTACAAGGGTTATTTGAAAAGATCTTGGAATAAAGCACAAAAAGATGAAATAACTTTTTGAAATAATTCTTATTTTTCCATTTAGCCTCCCTTGACACTAATGCACTTTGTTTGATGATGCTTCAAAGCCTTTATCCCACCTTAAAAGCCAGATTCCTTCAGGCCTGCAAAATACGCCTGAACTGATAATTTCAGCTTTTCATCAGACATTTCTTTCCACCAAGGAATTTTCTCAGTTTAAGAAACAGATGGAAGTCCTAAGTTGCCAAGTCAGGGGAATAAGATAAATATGATAGCAAATCATATCCCAATTCATTGATTTATGCCATTCCATTGACATGTTTGAGGGGGAGTGTCTTTATGCAAGATGACTTTCTTCTTTGATAAACCTGGCCTTTCTTGCATATTTTTGTCTTCAATAGGTTCAAGGTTAGCATAATATGCTCCAGTCATATATGGTCCAATGGGAAGATAATCAATTAGCAGTATACCCTTGGTAGACCAGAAAACCTACACCATGATCTTTCCAGCCGATTTCACACTTGACCATATTTGGTGGTGGTGAATCATGATGCTTTCATTGTTTAAACTGCTGTTTTGTTTTGAGTGTGTAGCAGTGAACCCATGTTTCAACAATGATCACAAACTGATGCATAAAGACAGAGGGATCTCTCTGAAAACGAGCCAAACTTTATTGAGAAATTTGCACTCTGATTCGCTTTTGATCCTGAGTCAGCAGTTGTGGCTTCCATCTTGCTGATAATTTTTTCAAGCATAATTTTTCCTTCAAAATGTGAAATATGCATTCCCCTGAAATGCTCAGAGCTTCAGCAATTTTAAACACTCTTAATCGGCAATCCTGCAGAACCATTTTATTCATTGTTATTAACTATCATGATTTAAAATTAATATGGTAGACTTCAAATGCATTAAAGGGACATCCCCCAGGTGAAAGATTAGAGCAAGGTTGATGAATTTCTTAATGATCAACCTGAGAGGATTTTCTGACCAAAAGCTTAATTTATTTCTCCAGGCACTGTGGAGGTTAGGGCAAATGAAATGGCCCCATGGAGTATATCAATGGTGTCCACATTAAATGGGCCAGAATCTGCCAATTTCTCCATAAAGGCTCATTGAAACACTACCCTTTTATACCTTAAAACTGATAGTTAACAGATAGTATAATACAGAGAACTCGCAAGAGGAAAATGCAAGAAAATATGCCAGATCCCAGAATTAATGCCACACAGAAAATTAACTGTAGCAACATTTATATTAACAACAAAGTTTCTCTTTATGGCAATACCTCTACATAATATTATTGCTTGTCAATATCCAAATTGATTCTGTGTTACTTAAACAAGGAAATGGAATTTTCACATTTTAGAAAGTGATTCCTCTTTCATCAAATGTGTGAAAAATGTTGAAATACAAGACAATATTGATTTCAGTATTATCTATTTAGCTGCTAAAAATAACTAAATATCTTTATTTTTATCTGTTATTGTTGTTATCACTGATAGCTAATATCTCTTATTTTTACCAGATATCTACCATTCACCTATTAAAGGCCTGTAGCATCAACAATACTTATAGTTATATGTCTTTGGTATACTAACTACTGATTGTAATAAAAATAGGTATAATTGCAGATTTTTATATTTGTTAGTACACAATTAGTTTTAGCAGTAATACAAAGCACCATTGGAATACCTGAAGATGTGTAGCTGAATATCCATTTTTTGCTTTTTTTTTTAGCAGTAGCACCCAGATTTGAACCTACAGAAACTGATGTACAAGCAGAAGAAGGAAACTTTGTTACTCTACACTGCATTGCTCAAGGGAATCCTACTCCTACCATTACCTGGAAAAAAGGATCTGTTATGGTAAGCACCAAGTGTTCCAGGGGAGTACCACCAAAATTATCCATTTTATCATTCTCAAAGTGAAAATGCTCAAAATGCATTATATATCAAATAAACCTGTACCACAGATAAGTTTATAAAATGGAACTGTAGTAATATGGTGCAGTGATTAGCAATATGAGCCTTATGCCATTCCATTTCTTCAATATAGCAGGAGGTAATGCCTAATTCAGTTCCGTCCAGTATATAGTTCCTATTGATAAAGAAGCAATACAGCAATAAGATTAAAGACCATTAAAGAAATTAATGTCATATGTCCATTGCTGATGACCTCTGAAATTGATTAGTCAACATCTGAAGCATTTATCTGTTCAAGGTGAGTAAAAATCCAGAAAAAAACAGCCAACATAAATCATTTCAGATCATACCTGGAGTACTAGCAATACACATAACCTGACTGCATATGTAGCATAAATCATTTTAATATCCAATTAAAATTAGTTTGTATTTAATTTTTTCCAATGATTAGTTCTTCAGGTGGACAGCATTCAGCTGTTCTTGTCAGGAGGAAACCTGGTCTTTAATACTATTTATGATTTATTTCTCAAAAAATCTCTTATAGCATGCACACTTTCTAATAAGAGAAAATGTTGCTTTTGATATTATGAAACAGAATGAGAATAAGATGGAAGACCAAGAGCAGCCATTTCTTAAGGGAATGCATTTAACTTAAAGCAAGCAATTTGAACAAAAGTTTGAAGTTTTAAAAATAGATTATGTTTATGATGTTAAACAATCTCGTTTCCAGATTGATGGTTCTGGTGGCAGACACAAGCTACTTCTGGATGGGTCTCTGCAGATAATTGGCCTGTATCGTACTGATTCTGGGGTGTACATCTGCACTGCAGATAATGGAATTGGAAGACCAGTTCAGAGAGAATCTAGACTAGAAGTAACAGGTATGCTATGCAAAATCTTTAACTCAGGCATGTATTATATTGTGTGACACAAACAATGTTTATTTTCTGACTGAAAACTTCAGTATATGACACTATCTTTGTTGCATGACCACTTCTCTGTGATGTGTTTTATAAACTGCAACAATTCTAAAACACCAATGTCAATCTAATTATTTATCTTCAGTTAACATTATTAGATATTGCAAAAAAAAATTATTCACATTGTGTACATATCTTAAATTATTTTCATGCCATTTGCTAACTCTTGTGTGGCCCACAAAATAACAAAGGTTTTTGGTTGATTTAACATTTGAAAATGCACTATAAAAACTATTCCTTATTTCAGTGATGCTAATATACAGATTAAGACCTTTCTGCACTATGGTATTAACTTGATTCTGAGTTTATGGAGCTGTAAGCTATGATGAGAATTACTTTCCTTAAATATAATTAAATGTTTCATAATAATTTATTTTCCTTTATCATATTCCATGCATGGAATAAACATGCTAGCTTTAGAGGTTGAAATATATTTATTTACATTTAATATACCCATCAGTTACTATCTAGCTTTGTAATATAGGCTTAATTTATAAATGAACTCAGCTGTTGTTTAGGAAGACTTTAAACAGTGAAGTTAGTTTAAATGATAATATTTGGTTGGATTTATAACACTGAAGCTTCACTAAACTATTTTATATTTCAGACATGTTCAAATGCACTTGCATTCATCCTCATCTACTTTTTCCAACTGTTGTCTTCTTGCTGCTGTTTACCTCATCTGGTTGTCTGATGAACTTCATGATTATTTCATCCCCAGATGGGATTTCAAAATTCATTGCAGGTTTTTGTTTTGTTTTTTATTATAATCATTCTTTCCCAAATGTTTAATTCTGTGTGATTTCTTGCTATTTTTAATAATTTTGCTTTTTTTTTATCTATTTCATAATTTCTTAACCAAAAATCTGGACTAGCCACACACTTTTGGTCATGAAATTGTAAAATAGGCACAGAAGAAAAATGATTAAAAACAGCAAGAAACCATACAGAATTAACCATTTGGGAAAGAATGTTATAAATAAAAGCAAACAACATGCAATGAATTTTTAAATCCCACCTGAGGATGATCTAATTAGGAAGTTTATCAGACAACCAGATGAGGGAGACAGCAGTAAGAAGACAACTAGAGAAAGTAGCTGAGAATGAATGTAAATGCATTTGAAACATGTCAGAAATATAAAATGCTAGTGAAGTTCCAGTTTATAAATCCAACCAAATATCATCATATAAATGAACTATTCAGTATAGTATAAATAAACAAAAATATGCTTTAATGCTAAAGTGATAAAGAAAATCTGAAAACTTAAACTGTAGTTCTACACCTATAGCCTGTGAAGTAATGAAAAGCTTTAATACTGGTTGAAATTACTTCCCTTGGAAGAAGACAATGTTGCTGTTATGTTTCTTATAAAATATATTCATAATCTACATAAAATTCAATTTTAAATAGGTTACTTTTAATATTCTGTTATACCAAGTATGTTTAAATTAAAACCAGACATCTCTTAGATTCAGATTATTATCTTGAAAAATTACCATCTGATACTGGATCTATGAGAGGCATGTCTTCCTTGAGGTTGTTAATATAACTGATAATGAATTCTTTCTGATGGTAATACATAGGTAGCTCTCTCTTTTATATGAATACACAAATTTCACTTAAAGTTATTCCCTTATTTACATACCAAGTGACTCATAGACAATTATATATTTGAAAAATGTTTATTTTAACTGCTTTTAACAGACTTTCCTCAATTTTTATGAGGAAAACAGTAGTTTTATGGAAATTTAATTTGAGCATATTTCCTTATTTTAACAGTATTTTTCTTTTAATGGTCCCTGAAATGTGTTAAAATATTTTCTGCTTATTATTTAAGTCCTGTTAATTACTAATCAACAATACATATGTCTCTACTATATTTGTTTATTGCTATTTTTTTATCTTAACCTCTCTCTCTTCCCCCTGTCGGTCCTGGTGGTGTAGTGGTTACCATACTTGCCTCCTAAACCCAAGATCGCGGGTTCAAACCAGGCTAGGATGGATGGATTTTTTCGGGGCATAAAAATCCTGAATATGGCTTCCTTTGGAAGAGAAGTAAAGTCGTGGGTCCCGTGTCGTACATTTACGGCACGAAAAAGAACCTGAAGCCTGAAAGAGATGCCTCTGAGCAAAATTTGTCGGCCGTTTCACACCCTGAGTTGAATGGGATGCTGATGACCTGAGCTGTTAAAGAGCATCCATAAATAAATCATTAAAAAAAAAATCTCTTCCCCCTCCCCCCTTGTAGAAATTAGTTCATTTTCAGAATCTGATAATACAAATTGGTCATCAGTTGTTAACATTATAGAGAATTTTTGCTTATTTGAAACTTTCTTAAAATGATCCCATTCTTGTTATTATTTCTTTAATGTATATTTCAATTAAAACTTGTAAAATTGGATATTCTTGTTAAACATTTGTTTTAGTTTTAATATTTTTAATTGTATTCCCAATTATGATTCAATGTTATTTAAGAAAAGAAACATCTGATTGTGGCAGTTATTAAATTCATCAAATGAAAAATTATGCAAAAATTCCTAATAAATGTTTTACAATCTTGATGTATCTGTACATCCCTTGCAGAGTGAAATACTGCTTAAGGCTTTATTACCCTTATCATTTGAACAGAGTATTAAAAGTGCCAATTCCTGAGCCTATCTTCATAAAGTGACTCTATAAAGGGTATACTAAGGAGTTAATACCTACCTGCATTAAGGTCTTCAACTGTTCAACTGTAGACTAATGATTATTTATTTATTTATTGCCTGTTCACTGCATGGGTGTGTGTGTTACTAACATAATTATAGATCCTTCATCACGGCCTGCTATGATTATTGGGGAAGATAGCACATATGTGGTGGTGACATTGGGTGCAGCATCAGTGCTTCAGTGTTATGCAGTAGGTTGGCCACGTCCCACAGTCACTTGGTGGCGTGGGGATCGCATGCTACCTCTTAGTTCTGAACAATATGAGCAGCGTCGAGATTACTCTCTACTTATCCGTTCCGTCACACTAAGAAGCCTTGGGCCCTATACATGTCAAGCATATAATGGGCTTGGAAGGGCTGCATCATGGACAGTCACAGTTCAGGCTGTTGGTACTGTGTACTCCAGCAATGCTGAGGATTCACCATTTATCAAATATCTGGTACCAGCACCCAAAAAACCAGAAGTGCCAGCTCTCACTCCAGCACCAGCACCTCCTCCTGAGCGTCCCCAATACCCTTATCGTCCCAGACCTGCAGTCATAGAGCCACCAACACAACCCCCAGTGCCGGAACGCCGACCCCCTGCTGAACCCGAATTGGTAACCCCAAGGGTCTTCACAGGTGAGAACAAAAAATGTTCAGTAAGCTATATAATATTTCCCAAAGTATACTACTTAACAAAAAAGAGCCTATTTCATTAAAATATAGGAAAGAACCCCAGTAGCTACTATAGCACATTCAGATCTCTGCTAGAGTACATTTTTATGTTTCATATTATTTGAGTTAACTTCGTGAAAATGTAACTCTGGTAGAGTGCCATATAGGATGAGTTATTAGTAATATGTTAGGATTTAAGGGGAATTTCATGGGAAAAAGGGAAGGGAAAAGGTGCAAAAATAAGACCAAAAGGGGACGAAATGGTTTGGTATAATTACAGAATAGGTTATCATTGTTAATGTTATTATTATTGTTGTTATTGTACAGATAATTGTATTCACTAAGTTACTTACCAGAACTATTCATCAGAGAAAGGAAAAAAATTATCTGTTATGCCTCACAACATTAAGCTTTTCTAATTTTTTAAAACTATGTTTCTGTTTGGAGATATGATATCTCTGCAGATGCTAAAACTTCTTTCCATATCCACAGAAACCAGTGGGGCAAATTTCTTATTTGCTCAGAATGGCAACTCTGTAGATGTAACAAATTCCATAACATCTAAATTCTTCCAAAGACTAACCTTAAATCATATATCTTCTCTGGTAGCAGAATTTGCTGTGTCTTGGGAATTGCACCTGCATTGGTTGATACAGAGAAAGCATAACTCCTTGATATTATCAAAATTTTCACACAAGAAAGCAGCACACTCTGTTCATAGTTCCCAGCAAATAATGACTGCAAAATTTAGAAAGGGCAGGGTACCAGTTTTTCTGTATGCCACAATACAACTCAGAACTTTCAACGGAATTTTCTTTAGGCATAGTGAGCTGATCTGCATTGTTATATTCATTGCTAATGGATTCAGAAACCTGTAAAGAATATGGGCAAAGTAGGTTACATGCTTTAACTTAGCAATAGATTTTGATTGATTAACTGCTGCAGGCACATATGGAGCCTGACCCATAACCACTAGAAGAACTTTTTTGAACTAGATGTCTCTAGACCACAGATTTTAACAAAAATTCATTAATGAGTGCATTGTTTTATTGTCATTGGATTGCTGCAATTCATACTTCTTTAATAATATGGGCTTAACATATTCACCTGCAAGATGCTCAAAACATACTGATCCATTGAATCTGTGATTTCAGTATCATTCCCACATTGCAATCCAACACTTTCTCCTTAATTCTTCTTCATGATAAACAGCCTCAATATAAATTTTCCTTGATGTTCTCTCTAATGTTCTCTAATGGGCACTCACATCCAAATGTATTTTTCTAGAAGGCCTTTGAAGGTCAGATGATTCATCTTAGAGTAGAATTCTTGTCTGTGTAACTACTGCACACAAATCAGTGTAAATACTTTTAAATCTTGCATCTTCAAAGAACACTCTCAAAGGAATTTCTGAGAGAATCGAAATCTTAAACCCAGAAATGTATTATTGAAAGCAGTCTTGTGAGTAACTTTCATCTAATATGATTTCCTGAATCACAAATATTTCCTCATATAACAGTTCTATCAGTTTTAATGAAATGCTGCTTAAATTCCTGAGCAAAAAACATGTAGATGTGAACACTTTCAGCATAATGAAATTTTGTACTAAGCTGTTTGACAACAAATTTACATCCACTAATAAGAAACTATCATCAGTAGAATATGTTAAATTTGTTACATCCACATTGTTACTTTAAAGATAGATGCAGTGGAGGCAACATTTTCCAGCAGTCAGTGGAAAGGAATTTTTCATTGTTTCAGGTGTGCTTTGCCTTTACTCCTGTATTCATTATCATGATTCTTAATACATAACAATTTCAACTCAATGAAATTCAAATGTAAATTAAATGGTAAAATGTGCTGTGGTAAATATTAGAAAGTAGTATTAAAGGACAGAAAAGGGTAGAAAAGAGAATTATGGGCAAAATGGAATGAATAAGGAATAAAGATAAAAAATAAATAAAATATGGAAAAAGGTACTAGAAATTACTTCCATTCTGAACGGAGCAATATTTCATACCCTGGTTTCTTTTATGGACCACTAATTTACATTAAAAATAAAGTGGGTTACATATTACTAGGAACCAAATAAGATTTTAATAAAGCTTACTGAAAAATAGGAATATATGTTTGGTAAATAACCAACTTCCCTAAGCTGAAGCATGAAGCAAGAAAAAGGGTTATTAAAGATGATGTTACTTAAGCCATGTAAAACATTTTTAACAGCATGACATCAAATGTTAGAAACTCATGCATGTCACCAAAATATATGAAACTAGTTAAAAAAATTACAAAACTTTCAGAGCAATTAAATGGCAGCATTTTTGGCCTAAAATACTTTTATGTATTCATAGAATTGTTTTTCTAATTTATATGACTTGCTGCACATAAATGATTGCACACCTGCTATTTTAGAAGTAGTTTGTTTTCTATCCATATGAATTATTAAAAAAAGTTATCTTGTGTTTCCTCTTCCAGCTTTCTACCTATAATATTTCTTCGCAAATATTGTTACAATGAAGAGATTATGTCTTAAAAGACATAACACTGCTGAACAGTGCTTTTCTGTTTTATTCAAATACGTATTTTGAAATAACTAGCATAATTAGCTGTTTATCTATATTCAGTCCAAAATTTTATCTGCATTACTTAAAAAAGCCATGTGCAGTTTTAAGAATAAAATGTTATGTTTTCATGTTTATAGCTCTTCCAACTTTACCATTTATCTTAAATTAGAGTCAGATAGGAAAAATTTGAACTTATGACTGATACTCAAACAACAGATCTTCAACTTGTTTTATTTATAGAAATAGTTCTTCCACACTAGTCATCTATAGGTCTATAGTTGGAAAGGAAGAACCAAAGTTGAAAAATTCAGGCCATGGCCAGAATTTGAATCATGGACCTTTATTAACCTTCCATGCTGACACCCTACCAACCATGTTTTTCTCCAAGCATGGAACCATAAACCTCTTTCATCTGATTTTATATATCCTGGAGACCTCTCTAAGGTCTCCTGTGAGAGATGATTTGCTTAAGAGGCATGTAGTAATGCTAATCATATTAATTGATATCATTGTATGATTCAGTTGAACTACACACTCTTAAACCTTCACTTACTTTTCATAATGTATGGAACCGGTTTCGAGAACATTTAGTTCCCATCTTCAGCCATGCTAAAGTTCAACTGTCGGATCATTCGTTGAGCTGTGGGAGTGTATATTCTGCTCTGGTGGCAGTGTGATAAACTTGTAGTTTATGTTTTCATCCCCGGCAATGTCGAAGTTCCTTATGCTGTCTTTGTATTTGCAGATGTAGATTTTCTCCCAGGTTGCTAATTCCGTAGGTCCTTGTACTGATTTTAATAATTTTGCTTTATTTATTATGTCGTGATTTTGTGTCCAAAAATGATATGCTACTGCTGATTTCTCTATTTGCTTGTACTTTATGTTCCTGAAATGTTCCTTTAACAGTGTGCCTATGTTTCTCTTTGTTTTTCCAATGTAGATTTTTTCACATTCTGCACAGTTTATTTTGTAAATACCTGATTTTTCTTCTTGTGGAATACTGTCACTAACATTATCTATTAGTAAGTTTTTAACATATATCTATTAATTGGTAACAACCTGATATTAAAATTTTTAAGAATATTCTGAAATTTTATTGTGGCCCATGGATGATATGTGAATTTTTTAAAAATTAGCACTGTGCACTGTGGGGTTAAAACAAACATGCAGTAATTAACAGTTTAACACACTGGGTAGTTAACCTACAAATTAGCAAAGAAGAATATTTTAATGAATACAAACAAATAGAAGAAACAGCAGTTAAAAATGGTTTTAAAAAAGAACTAGTACACAAAAAGGCAGAAATTCAAGAGACAAAAACATATCAAAGAAACCACAACACTTTCAGCATGAAAAGATAAACTAATTTTTAAAAAATTCACATATCATCCATGGGCCACAAAAAAATTTCAGAATATTCTTAAAGATTTTAATATCAGGTTGGCACCAATTAATAGATTTAATGTTAAAAATTTGCTGATAGATAATGTTAATGACAGTATTCCACAAGAAGAGAAATCAGGTATTTACAAAATAAACTGTGCAGAATGTGAAAAAATCTGCATTGGAAAAACAAAGAGAAACATAGGCACACAGTTAAAGGAACATTTCAGGAACATAAAGTACAAGCAAATAGAGAAATCAGCAGTAGCATATCATTTTTGGACACAAAATCACAACATAATAAATAAAGCAAAATTATTAAAATCAGTACAAGGACCTACGGAATTAGCAACCTGGGAGAAAATCTACATCTACAAATACAAAGACAGCATGAGGACTTCAACATTGCCGGGAATGAAAACATAAACTACAAGTTTATCACACCACCACCAGAGCAGAATATACATTCCCACAGCTAAACGAATGATCCGACAGTTGTACTTTAGCCTGGCTGAAGATGGGAACTAAATGTTCTCGAAACCGGTTCCATACATTATGAAAAGTAAGTGAAGCTTTAATTGTGTGTAGTTCAACTGAATCATACAATGATATCAATTAATATGATTAGCTTCACTGTGCAAGTTCCAATTTACATTTAAGTAATGCTAAAAGTGTTTATAAACCAGGCCTCTAGCTTAGCCATCTGCTATAAAGGGGTTACTTTATATATAAAAATAGTTATTTCACACTAGCCATGTGTAAGGCATTAGCTGGAAGGGAAGAATGAGATGATAATTTTTTTTTTCCCAACTACTGTTCTAATGCTGTAATCATTTATGCCACCATATCCTGTTTGACCACAATCATGAACTTCACCTATTTTAGCCTACATATAGTAGAAAAACTAAAGGGTATCTCATTCTAGGAATTTTATTCCTAAGAGATGATTTCAAACATGCCATGAATTGCTTATATGAGGGGAAGGTAATAAGCTTCTAGCCTTAGATATGTATTTCCAGTGATACCGTAGAGAAATAGTGTTCACTATAGACCTTTGTGGAATTGCAAATAAATGTTTCCATCTGCAACTTCATTCACATGCCACTACAGTGCATTTAATTTTTTTTAAAGTACTACTTAATGGACTGGTGTAGGAGAAATGGATTGAATATCTGCAGTTGAAGAAATATCCTCAGTGGAAAGCAAAAGATGCTAGAGAAAGAACTTATGCAACAGTGAAAATTCAATAGCTGAATTTAAATGGAATCTCTTTAGAGAAATGGGAGGCCAGTAACTGTTGCCATAGCTGAAATGGGGATGCCATTCATGACATGCAGGATCATTGAACCAAATTATGGCAAGCTGAGGTAGCATTTGACATTGTTGTGGACATTTTGGAAGTGCAGAAACTTTTGTTCCAAAGGATCCTCAAAGGTCTCCATGCGGATTAGGAACAGGAATGAGTGTTACACTATCAGGAAATTATGCACCAGTTTGAAATGGATAAAGATGGATTTCTGTTATAGTATGTAATAATCATGAAACATTGGTACATCACTTTGATACCAAGACAAAAATAACAATTGCAACAATGGAAGTGCACCTCCTCCTCCTCTTCCTAAACTATTTGGATGCAGAATTCTGCTGATAAGGTGATGACATCCATCTTCTGAATGCAGGTGCTATTATGGTATACTTCTTGAAGAAAAGTGCTACAATCAGCGCACAATACTATTCCACCCTGAATGTGTTTGCAAAAAGAAATTAAGAAAAAGAGGCATAGAAAATACATGTGCAGAGTTTTCCTACACCAAGATAATGAATGCATCAATGCACAGAGGCTTCGCAACATTGGAAACTCTGCACAACTGCAGGTTCAAACTGTTTTTGTCATTCACTATATTTGCCTTATTTGGCTCTGTTCACCAAAGAATTTGAAAAGATGGCTATTTGAAGTAATTATTACATGATGGATGCTGTGAACATATAGCTGAACTCCAAATACCGAAATTGTTATTTAAATGAATTAACCCTTCCCAGGTGAAATGCACTTATATTTGCCACCATCAGGCTCACATGCATCCTTACTGTACGTTCAATTAAGTCATCGTAGCTAGTGTTTTGTTTTTCTAGATGGTCACTAGAATGATTATAAGTGCATTTCTGTGCTTCAGTTTTCATTTTATTAACCAGGAGAAAGTAATTGCATTGTGTGTGCATGTATTTTTGTAGTCTGTTGAAGTTTTTCGGCAATTTTGGCTTGATCTGTAGCGTGGCGAAAAAGACTTTATGGAGATGATGAAACATTGGCTTGTATTGAATCTGTGTTGAATGAAATGGACAAAAGTGACTTTAGTGCATGGGAAAGATGAAAATCAAAGCCCTCCAAGTGCATGCAAGACTGACCTATCAACAAGTAATGGTGATGAGTCATAGTGTTCAGGTGCACCATTGCCAGTCCCTCCTAGGCCAACTGTATGGACAGACGTGAAAGATAATGGTGTGGGACCGCCAAGGAATATTCCAATTCATAATGTGAACAAAGAACCGGTGCTTCCTTCCACCTTTGATGCTGCAACTTCATCAGCAGAATATTTTTATTTATTTTTGATGAAGAACTTCTACAAAGAATTTGCAACAAAACTTTCTTTCATGAAGATCAGAGAAAAGTACAATATAAACAACCTCAAAAAAAAACCCATTTCTCTCACTGGTTTTGCCCTTGAATAGCAGATTGGCTGTAATCACGAATATGGGGCTGCATCAAAGCCAGATATCAAAGACTATTTTTCTAAGCTCTGATTATAAAAAATGCAATTCTTTGGTGATGTGTTTTCCAGGGATGAATTCCTGCTGTTATTCTGGAACTTATACTTTACTGATGAAGATCCTGAAGCAAGAAAAAAATCAAAAGTATCCCCAATCAAACCTATGCCTTGACAAAATAAATTCCAAATGCCAGTTGCACTGTTCACCAGGTGAAAATGTATCGGTGGATGAAAGTACCACATCATTCATGGTTATATGTACTCTTTCAAATCTTATTTAGGAAACTTCAGATGAAATTGCTCTGCTGAAAACTACACAGGTGGTCAAGAATCCATCTTTGAGGACAAGACCTCACCACCTACAGGTTATCATATTTATACCAATAGGTATTACCTTTGCCACAGCTTGCTGAAGTACTACAGCAGATGGGAATGGTTACAACAGGAAGTCTTACCAACAAGAACTGATGCCGTGAAATCAAAAAGCCACAGTCATCTAAACTGAAGAAAGGTGAAATAATGTCTTTCTGTCAGCATGAAAAATTGGCACTTACTTGGAAAGAGCTGTAGTTATGCTATCCACTTTCTATAAAGGAAGCAAACCTGATATGATACCTGTGCAGTTAAAGTTTCCACATCAACCTCCTAGTATGAAACCAGTGTGTGTAGTAGACTACATAAAACATATGCGAGGAGTTGACAAAAGTGACCATTTCATTTCTTCTTATCAATGTATGAGGAGAACTGTGAAGTGGTACAGAAAAATGTTTTTCTGGTTGCTGGAAGTGTTTATTCTAAATTCTTACATTTTGTACAGCATGGTCCAGATAGAGAACAGAAAGAAACCTATGTCACACAAGAAATTCAGAATGTGCCTGGTAGAAGCCCTAGTTTATGATAGGATGTTTTCACGAAGAAGTGTGTGCTTACCTGCCTAGGAAGACCATCATTTGGACATTCAGAACAACTGAGTGGCCTTTTCCACTCCATGAACAGGAAAGAAGTTTTTAAGAGGTAATAGAAAAGAGACAATATATTTTTGTGAAATGTGTGACCTAAGTCTTTTTTACATTGGACAAACGGTGCTTACTATGTGCAAAAGACTCCACTATTGCATTATAAAATGTCAATAAACTGAATGAAATATATAAACTGTCCTGCAGGTATGGCAAAGCTAATATTTCAGCTGTATGTTACATGTGCCACTTTTCATTAAAATAACTAGTGTCAAAAGAAAATACTGCTAATAAACAGAAAGTTGATAATGTTACAAACATATTTAAGCTCAGTCATAAGTTTTTAATAGTGTAATGCAAAAAGTGCATACATTTTAATTTATCTTGGTTTTTTAAAATACCCAGATAATTGAAAATAATCACTTCAGGAAAGAAACAAGTTGGTTGATTGTGCTTGCAAGTATATTGCACAGAGGAACTATGTTTTATTTGTGAGGCAAGAAACTTATATACTTCCCTTATATTCAATTCCCTTCACTTGAATGCATGTACATAAAGCTAGACTATAACTATATTCTAACTAAGTTCCTAGTATATGAGGGGCATTCTGAAAGTTCTCTGCCTGACCAAGAAAACACAAGATTTAAGAGAAATAATTTTTTTTAATTTTTTCACATAGTCACCTTGTAAATCAATACATTTAGTTCCTCAACTTTCCAACTTTTTAATACTGTCAGTAAAATAAGATTTGTCTAAACATGAAAAATAAGTGTCTTTCTCAATTTCAACCTGATATGAATCTTCTTCTACCCAGCCATTTCTTTAGGATTAGGAACAAACTGTAATTGCTCAGAACCAAATCTGGCAAATATGGCAGATGTGGAAGCACTTGGAAACAAAGATTATGCAGTTTTGCAGCAATAATCCCAGATGTGTGTGAAGCAACTATCATGATCTTTTTGCAAGGTGTGGGCATTTAGACTGAATAGCATTCTTGAATTGGTCCAGTGCTGAAGTATAAATACTCCCCAGAAATGGCTCTGCCCTTCTGGAGGTAGTCTACAAGCACCACATCATGCAAATCCCAGAAAATCATAGCCATACTTTTCCTGCAGATAGAACCATTTTTGCTTTCTTTAGTGCACTTTCACCTGTTGCCACCCATTGTTTGGATTGCTCCTTTGTCTCTGGTGAAGGAGCAAATTTTTATTTACTGTTATGAAATGTTAGAGAAACTAATACTGGAATGGCTTTTAAATAGGTCTAAGCACTCTTGCAAAATGTTCATTGAAATATGTTTTTGGTCCATTATTAAGAAACAAGGCACTCATTGAGAGGAAAGCTTTCTCATACCCAAAACTTTGTGTAAAATGTAGTGGGCATGGTCTATTGAGATCTTTATAATGTCAGTCATCTCACGTACCTTCAACTGGCAATCACTGAGTGAGGCATTGTGAATTTTTGTCACAGTCTCATCGGTTATAACAGTTTTGAGATGCCCTGAGCACTAATCATCTTGCATGTATGTATGACCATGGGTGTACATAAATGTTTTAATTCAGCAGACCACTTTTTAATTGTAGAAAATGAAAAGGAAGAATCCTTTAATGTCAAATCTAACTCCATTTGGATTTCTGTTGGGGTTAAACCCTTCAAAACGAAGTACTTTATCACAGCTCATATTTCAGTTTTATCCATTTGATAGAAAATGTTAACCCTAGTTTGTTTAAAAGATCACAAACAAGTGACTACTTACACATTTGAAACTTTACAGTACTCCATCTAAAGGATGATACTGAATTTGGCCATCTCCATGACATTCTCTGAGTCAGGAAAAGAACTTTTAGAACACCCCTCAGATATGTATTCATATATGTGCATTCCCTCTCACTTGACTGGAAAAAAGCTAACATAAAGAACAAGTCAATTAGAATAGACAATTAGTTATGAAAAATGTATTATATGCAGATATATGACCATAAAGGAAAGCAAATATAAATTATAAAATAAAAATAAAATAAATTTAAAAAATATAATTTCAGTGCCATTTATGTATTTATATTGATTCATGTAGTCAGGAAATCAGGAACCTGAAAAAGTTATTAAAATGTTATTTATGCATTACACTAGAACCCCACTAATCCAAACTAATTGGTGCCTGTTCAAATTATCAACTACTGTTCCTATAATTAAGAGTATAACAATAGTATGTAAGTACATTATTCTGATGGTTGCCCATTCAATGTACACATGATCAACTGTTGCTGTGTAAGAAGTGGAGGAAAAGCTGCAAGTTCCGAGAGCTCTATTAAAGTGAAATTGCACATGTCAATTTCTTGTCATTTTGTGCTTTTTGAAGACTGCATAAGGTGCCAGTAAGAAAAAGCATAGTACCTTCAACTTATGTATTCACTTTTTTAAACTTTACTCCATTCACTTACACAAAAGTAAGACGCATTTTGGGAGAATCTCTCCCATCTTCAGTTGCTTACCTTTGAATAGTACCTTTTGAATACAATCAATATATACCATTTATGCACTTAGTGACTGATTTCATCACTCCAAAAGAAAATGTTCTTCTTTTGAGATTGGGTTTGGATTATATGAAATTTCAGTTTAGCGAGGTTCTAGTGCACTATAATTTATATATATTCCAGAAATTTCTCTCTTATGAAATAGAACAGGTAGATTTAAATAAATGTTTTAATTCTAAATACATATATATATATATATATATATATATATGTAATATGTTTATGATTACAGACAAAGATAAGATGGGGTAATAGTGGGAGTGAAATGCAGATGCATGTTTCAGCCAGATTTTATTTCAAGAAACATTAAAACTTGAGATAGTGACAATATAGCTTAATCCAACGAGGAAAAAGGTGACATGCTGCTTCTGTAAGAATTTGGAAGAACTAAATTGTAACTTTGAAAATCCCATAGTATTACTAACAATGAATGCATGCCGAAAATATATTTCAGCACCTCAGTGATGAATTCTTTGATCCATGACAGGATGTTGGAACAAAAATGCCTGATTAATTGCACTTGGATTAATAAATTAATGGAATATGCTGCATTTTTTGACTGCATATCTTGTGCCTATAGCTCAAAATTATAACTTTAAAACAATATCATTTTTTTAATCTGTATATTGTCTTCTTTTATTTTTGTGATTAGAATTATTATACTTTAATACAGTTCATAAATTCTAAGCATTTGTTTAATTTTTATTCCATAACCTGCTCTTTTTAGTGCCTGTGCAAGCAAATGTAAGCTTAGCAAGAACAGTATACCCAGTGGGGAGTGACATCTCTATTCCATGTGATGTTGATGGATATCCAATTCCAAGAGTGAATTGGTATAAGGATGACCAATTAGTGGAGCCAAATGAGCACATTATGATAACTGGTAAGCATCATGATTTTTGCATTAAAATAAAAAAGCAGTACAAACAACAATTTATACATATTTATAAATTTTTATTTATATTTTATTTATTGTGCTAAGAAAATTACAAAAAGAATATGACTGTATCAGCCCAGATATTGTGCCAGTCATATTAAGAAAAAAAGAACTACAACATCTGCTAAAGTCATAGGTCTTTCAATTAAATCATTACTAATATCAATATATTCAAATACAAGTTAACACTGTGGTTGAGAGGTTAAATTGCTTGCCTCTCACCAAGGCAGCCCAGGTTTGATCCCATGGTGATTTTTGGTGGACAAAGTGGTGTCTGGGTAGGTTTTCTCTTGGGTCTCTGGTTTCCCTTTCCATTCAATCCACCATTGCTTCATCATCACTCATCTCCATCTTCACCTTCAACGTTGTCTAGTGTAATGTAGTTCCTGGTTCACAGTTCATGAATTGTAAATGGATTACGCTTCTAACCTCTGTTGCCCCAGTGTGGAACTTCAAGCCTAGCTGGCAAAAGTTTAGCATTAGAAATAATTAGCATAATAATAATAATAATAATAATAACTTAACTATATGAATTAATATATCACATAATTCTTAGATGGTTTCAGTGTCTTTGGAAAATCCAAAAGGCACTGACCCCAACTTGAAAAGAAAAATTTCAAATAGCAACCAGTCAACATTACAATGTATCCAACATTATCAAAGCACTCTAGTTGCCCTTCGGATTACTGATTAATACAAATTATGTAATTTTACAATAATTTCATAAATTAATAAATCATTAATTCTAATCATTAAGTCTTTTTATTAGTTACTCAAAAATTGTATAATATAATATTTTAATATTCATGACCAAAGAGGATTTTATATTTATTTCCAGTTGTAATACACTGTATACATCACAGTAACTAGCTTTTCAATATCCATATACAGCTTATTAAATTTCTCCTGAAACTTAATTTTTAATTTTCTATCTCCATTGATTACCGACTCTAATAAATATTCTCTTAAATGTTTAACCTGATAGGGGTCTACAAAAAGTATTCTAAATGCAACATAGAATTATTTTCTCTGTTCTTTTGAACCCTTATTAAAATAGGATATGCTTTGAATTTACTTCATTTCTACATATGTCCTGTTTCACCTTACCCCTCATACCTCTTGATCTCCATTTCCTTAAACTTAGCCAAGCAATTACCTCTCTTATACCTCTTGAACAGACATCTATATGGCACTCCCTACTAAAGCTACCCTTAATTTCTTTGTTCAAAGTTCTTTCACCCAGAAACAACCAAATATTTAGCCTATCCATTTTTCCTAATCATTTTTTATAAAAATTAAGATAAAGTCCTTCCATTAGCACAAATGTATTCCTTAACATTTTAAATTAAATATCCCTGAATTAACCTTGAATTATTTTAAAATATGGCGATACAGAATATGGCCATCTGTCAGCTGACATATTCTGTACCAATACAGAGAAGTCCCATTCATTTAAATTAATTAGCACTTGTGCCTGTTAGGATTGTGAAAATGTTGGAATAACTGACAAATAATTTCTAGAATGTAGCATTGTGCTGAGATAGTTTGAGCTGGCTTCAGTCATTCACTTACAAGTTTCACTACTAGTAGTGCCTCTGTGAGTAAAGAAACTGCATGTTTTTTCTCCATATCAGTACATTGTAGTTAGCTCATTGTCTGACCTGTTTAAGCACACATCACTATTTAACTGTAGATGGTTTTCAAATGACAAGCAAATGAAAGCACATTTCATGTACATTTATAGAAAAATGTAAACTGCTGAAAAGTTTGGAAAAGGATGAAACTGCATGAAAATTATCCATTGAATTTGGTGTTGGAAAAGCTAAGATTTCCAATTAGAAGAAAAGGCATGCTAAAATCAAATATTTCAAGTAATAACAGTAGATATCCTTGAAGTACACCACTTATCAAAAGTGTTAAAATTTTATAAAATTGATGATGGGTGAATTTACGGTTTTTACAAGAGAAGTAAAAAGATACTACATTAAGTGAACCTCTTAAAGATACATCTGAATAAATAATTTGCATTTGTGAAAAAATCTTGTTCACTTGGGTTTAAAAGTAGTATGAATGAATGAATTTTATTTCAACAAATAAGATTACAATTAAAATTACATTTTCCCCCCTACCTTTATAACTAGTTTCACAACTTAATAATTTGTATCAATTAAAAAATTATACATTTTCAATAGATTGTCATTTAGTTTTGCTTATTTAACTGATTACTGAACCCTTGTCTTCGGCTCATCAGCAGTTTCCTACTGGAATATCTGGAAGACTTAGGTTCAACTATTCTATTGAAATTAAAGTTTATTATTTTTACAATTTACAATTTTCCTATCCTCTAATGTTGCATCAACATTGTAGCCAATTGATCAGGGTGTTTTGCAAAATATAAAATGTGCAAATAGAAAATGTGCATAAACCCTTATTGAAAATGATGACAATGCATTTTCTGAACTTCAAAAACCAAGGAAAATGAATTAAGTATATGGTTTGCTGGGCAGCACAGACATGAGATGACGTAAATGAGCAGCTCTTGAGGAAATTATGGAAGAAAATTTGACCAAAACTCACCCTCATCAAAAGTCCAAAACAGACAAATGTATCTAACAACAGTCTCCTTAGGTTTGTTAGACAAATTCCTGGCTATGAGGAACTAATGAAAATGAGATTTACAAGTGGTGGCAGAAGTCATCAAGCGCATACAGATGTAGATATTGTGGCTATGGTGCAGCAAGATTCTGAGGGACGAATGAGGAACAATGACAAAGCAGATATCTACACTTAGCAGCTTGGGCCTTTGAAGTTGCTTTACTTTATATCGAGCAGCACACTGCAGCTGCACCAACTGATGAAATCAGTCATGAAATGAAATGCTGGCTTAATAATGCATCATCTAACAGATTGTAATCATTGTAGCAAAAGAAAATAACTGATTTTGTAAAGAAAAGCAATCAGTGACTCATAATTATTATGCATTGAAATCTTTTGTGTTGATTCGTTATATGAAAAATAAAATATGGTTAAACTTCATTCTTAAATGTATTCTTTTATTTTTTTTTTCTCCAATGTTTTCAAATTTCAGTACTAGATTTTTGGATTACTAAGTTCACATTAACAAGGCTATGCTGTATTTCAATACTTATGTTAATTTTGCACTTTGCCAGTCTTCTCTAATTATATCAATGCACCCTCTTTTGCTGAATTTGGCAATAAACCCAATATTAATTAAATATTAATTCAATTTGGAATCGAACACAGTAAAACACCCATTAATAATCTCTTCTGAGTAGGATATTTAAAACACTCTTTATGGTTTCACTTAATGAGATTTAGTCAGGACATATGTTTCGTGGAACTTTTGTCCTCATCATTAGCTGATAAACGACTTATTATTACTTTACAAAACCTCTTATGTATAAGGTATATCCATTTGCAACACTCATCAGCTTTCCACAATTCAATCCCAAATGAGCTTCTTGATTCTACTAATGCTTCATGCTCTTAAACCTTCATATGCTCATACTAGATGCTAAGAACATACATTTGCTAATCATATTCAGTGCTGACTCCTCTTTTTTCAAAGCATACTCCTTTTTCTTTCCCAACTTAACCTATGCTGTTTAATTTAATTTCCAGATAAATAACATTTTTACTATTTTAATTTCTCTGCCTTGAAATAAACAATTTTTCAACTTTTTTTTTTCTTCAGTTTGCTACCATTTTTAAATATATTATAGTAAAATATAGCACACAGCTATATTTGGCAAAATGTCACAAACAAAAATTACATAAAGCTGAATCCTCAAATTCATTTATATCCTATTTTATTGTAGTTACTTTCTATAATGTATTAAAAAATGTAACTTAGATATTTTACATTTTCCTGAATCTCTTCAGTACCATAGGAATGTGCATAAATGTAACCCATTGTGTTTAGGTGTTTTATTTTTATTCACAGAAAACCACAGATTGATTATAATAAGAGCAAGTGGTGGAGATTCTGGAATATATCGATGTGAAGCTAGTAATGAATATGGCTCATCTTCAGATTCAGTTTCAATATCAGTAGAAGGTAAGATTATGTTTATTTTAAAAGAAAGATCATTATTCTGTAGATTCCCATTCTGTCAAATCTTAAGACTGTAATGGCACTAAAAAAAACAAGTGAATTCTTTCTTTCCCAACAGTACATTCTATTTTTCTAAGAAATATTCATATAAATATATATATATATTTTATATAATATATATGAATATTATATATATAATATTCTTTGCATTTATGAAAAGTAAGTGAAGCTTTAAGAGCGTGTAGTTCAACTGAACCTTACAATGATATCAATTAATACAATTAGCTTCACTGTGCAAGTTCCAATTTACATTTTAATATTCATATAATTTATCTATATGAAATTAAAATTTAATTTGGACTTAAAATGTGCTCACAGCATAATCCCCACCGGTTCACTTCACCTTCATCTTTTCAGAATAAAAAGAATTCATCAATACGCTTCAACTAATCTCTTGAAGGTGTTTTATAATTGGAAGAAGCATTAATCTAGAAATTAGTTACAGTTTCAAAGTAAAAAATGAATCCAGTTCTGTATTTCTGAGTGCTTGGTTAAGCTCCATGAAACCATATTGCTTTATAGCAGCCTGTGATTTGTGAGACTTGTGGATGTTACATTGTCATAAAGCAGCAATACATCTCCTGAGAGTATAAAATTCTCCAGTAATCATAGCTTGTATGGTAAGATTGCGCAAACGTTCTTGGTGATTATTCCTTATTTTTACTTTTGCATGGTTCTTTGTATAATACTAAGGTCATGGTAATAATATCATATTTCATTCCCGCTAACAGTCTATGAGGAGAACTGAAATTCTCCTGACTGTATTTCTGTTCATCAGGAACTAACCTGTGATATCACCAAACTGCAAACTGTGCCAACTTACACACCTAGTTGCAGGTACGATCCTGGCCAGGACCAATGGATTTTTGAGTCATAAAAATCATAAGTATGGCTTCCTTCTGAAGGGAAGTAAAGCCGTGGGTCCCTTGTCATACATTTATAGCACAATAAAGAACCTCAAGCCTGAAAAAAGAGGCCTCTGAGAAAAATTTGTCAGCCATTTCATGTTCTGGTTTGAATGGAATGTTGATGACCAGAGATGCTAAAGAGCATCCTTAAATAAACTAAATCAAAAAAAAAATTTAAATACCTAGATCACAGGCTATAACATTCCACTTTTGGCAATTTCCTATGAAAATGCTTTTACGAGATGCCCAGAGTGGAAATATTTTCAGTTGTCTCTAGACCACAATTAAATTTCTTGGCCCAAAACTTTTTACAATATAGAGGTACATTAGCACCATGCAAAACATTGTACCAGAATGAATTTACTTTGTAATAATGAAAAGATACTCTCAAACTATCAATGTCCGCCACTCAGATGATAGTACATCGTCAAATAGCAGGACAAGGTTTGATCCTTGGTTGAGACATGTTGCCTGTGTAAGATTTTTGCAGAGTTTTACCTTAACCTGAAAAGGTGAAGAGCAGGTAATATTAGATGCTACGGACT